>CAEGAF010004485.1:0-19691 GCA_903067075.1 Micropoecilia bifurca
TTCTGACCGTCATGCTAATCCGGTGAGTGTTTGTAGCTGCGCTGCTTTACCTGCTGTCTGATCCTCCGTGTGTTTTTGCTGCCGTGAGCCTCGATGTAGCCAAACTCTGTCATTGTTTTCATGTCTATTAGCTTCGTTGTGTTGATGCATTTTGACCTTCTTCAATTTTATGCCGCAACACGCAAACGTCCCCATTGACTCAGTGCGTTATAGTTCAACATCGCTTAGGATTTGTTGCTGCGCTGTTGCTCAGTGTGAAGGAAAGAGGAGACCAGCTGCACAGGCAGGCTGAGAAATGAGATGCAGGTGATCAGTTTGTGTGATCGGCAACAAGAGTATGGAGTTAGATTTGTCCATACAAGAGACCGTGATCGGCGATCACCGATCATACACTTTTTCACGAAAATGGGCCGATTTTGATCCGTGGCCGATCTATCGGCACACCTGTAGCAAATACATACCCAGATCTAATTATGAAAATGTTTCAGCAGGTAAAGCTGTTTCCACATGGGTTGTTTTATCAGACAGTGACAAAGTATTCACCCCAGATTTCCTGTTTTGACCTTTTTTTTAAAGAATTGTTACACAAATATGTATGTCAGCCAAATATATTTTGAGTAAACACAGGAGTACTTCAAAAATAACTTATTTTATTAAGAAATTAAAATATCCAAATCTCATGTAAAGTAATACATTTCTGGCATCACTTCCAAGTTTTTATCTTATACTTGTGTGTGAATTGCTTTGCTCTCTCTGGTGCATATGTGCTGCATTTATTGTAAAGTTCATACTGCAAAAAACATCGAACCTACCTGAAGCCGTCAGGTTTTGCTCAGAGGTTAGGCTGTATATGCTGCAACGTCAGGCGTAGCTCAGAACCGAAGGGTCAGCATCCTGTGCTTCAGATGTACAGTCTGCAGTCTCACAGTTACACAACAAATATCACAGCTACCTCACAGCTACATCAACCTGATCGACTTTATTTTTTCTTTCTCTCAGTCCTTCTGAGGTCCAGATCACTATTGTAATATTTACAACGCCGTTTGTTTGCTACTGGAAAATCAAAAGTAATTTTGTAGGTGTGTGTGTGTGTGTGTTTTGAGTGATGTAACCAGCATATAGATAAGCCTACCAAACATGTATGTACTACAATCTGCAAACTGGTTTCTATGTACTCTTTAAGTTCATGTCCAGGCAGGCCTGGTCAGGGTGTGGTGTTTACCAAGATCTCTAGCTCCACTCCTACCTCTCAAACAAACCTTTACTCTAAATGTGTCGTGAACCACAGTCTCTAAAATCAATAACTTGTTTTCAACCAGAAGTAAGCGATATGAACTTTTAAAAACAAACAAGACTCAAAATCTTATCCATTTATCTTTTTTGTTGTTGTTACAAAGCATGGTACTTAAATACATTAGAAACCTCTGGTGTCTAATATTGAGTTACACCAACAGTTTTTACAAAATTCTTATGCTCTCTTTTTTTTCTTTTACTTTTTAACAATAGCGTGCTGCATTATGCAAACATCTGTGAGAATGGTTGTTAAGCTTAAAACAGTTAGAACTGAGTAACTTGTACATGTTAGTTTACAAGCTTGCACTGATCATATAGACATTAAAACTTCACAGGGACACGTTATTGCATACGTGCTGGATAATATTGGCTAATGTTTGCATGACCTCTAGATGGATGTAATGAGGTAGGCAGGGTTTATGTTAATGTTTACAGTAAAATAAGAATAGAATCATGTTTTCATGTCAACATTTGCACATATTTAATGTATGAATCTTAATGAAAGCATCTGTGCTTTGAGCTACGAGAAAGTGGTGTAATGTTGTAAAGATGTATTACTTCCAAAGATAATCTAGAGAGAAGATATAAAATCATACCAGAGTTTGCAACAATAATGACCATCTTACTCCCAAAAGCCACCAATTTTCTGTAACTGTAAATACAAATTATTCATCTTTATAAATATTTTCAAAAACATTTGTACTTTAGTGTAAATTGTATTTTTGTACTTCAATTAAAAAAACTGGATTTCTTTAATCAGTTTTAAGTAACTATTTGGTTCATATTTCACACTGAAAATATATTTAATCTTAGAACAGACAGACATGCCTTTTCTGCTCCCAAATGATCACATGTGACACAATTATTATTTATTTTTATTTACACCATTTCATTTGTATTCTTTATTCTGTTTTTACATATAATATATTCCATGTTGTGTGAGTCTATTTTCTCTGATTTCCTGTCACTTTTGCACATTTCATGATTCTGAGACATTAAAGAATATTGCTATTCTGTCCTTAATAAAACAAACATTTGCTGCCATCTTGTGGCAAATATAGTTTAGGACCCTTATTTGAGTATCCAATTATTCTGGAGAATTGTGCAAACTACAGGCTAATTTAACAATACAACTATCTAAAGGTGCAATAAGGACTAAATGCCTCCAATTACACCAGTTTGACATAATACATATTATGTATTGGTGTTTTATTTAGAAAATACTCTTTAATATCATGCTCCCAATATTAAGGTTTGACTAGGAAACACTTTTGAGTATTAAAAAAAAATTACCATTCTAGAATGTTCTCCGGGAATTATTTTTATTTCAATGATTTAAAATAAAAACATTGCAATCACAACTGAAGCAAGAGATACAACTGTGATTGAGACTTTAAAAAGACTAAAGTTGAATATAATTTTTCACACTTGGTCTAAGTGTTTCTATTGTTTTTCTACTTTTTGTCTTCATTATTATTTTACAAATCATATTTAGGGTTACATGTATATGGTTGATTCAAGCAATATGATCTCGCAGGAGGAAATTGTATCAATATTTTTCTCATTACTGAAATGCTTTTTTGTATGTTCTGCCTTCAGAACAGCTTTTTATGTTAGATTATATTTGATAACTTATTTTTATATACCTTTCTACGTAAATGTTAATTTGGTGTTTAAACATCAAAACGCCTGCTCTTACTAAAAATCAAAACATGTATGTAGTACATAATGTTTCCAATAGAACCTATATTACCCATCCCCTTTTGTGCACGCACGTTCACACGCACGACGTACACACGCACAAATATGGCGGCTTCTATTTCACCTCTACGCTCCTCCTTCAGGATTTGCTCACCGTTAACCGCACACTTTCACTGCTGCCGTGCCAAACTGCGGATGCACAGAAAGTACGAGAGTCAAAGGAGGCATCTGTGCCACTCTGCGAGAAGGTAAACGTTGTCACATTGAAAGCAGTGCCGTGTTTTGTTGAAATAAATGGAAGGGATGGAGAGCGGCGTTTCCGCACCGGTGGAAGCAACGCGAGTACGTCAGATGTCAGGACTGTAACTGACAGCAGTTTTCACTGTAACCGGTAGAGGGCGCAAGGTAAAGGGGCGTTAAACGGCATGAGCAAAACAAAACAAAACAAACTTACTTAGAAACGAGTGTTTACCGGTTATGTTCACACAAACTGTTCTATTTGTATCGGTTACTCAGTGACATTGCCGAAGAATAGATAAAGCGTTTGTATAATACGTGTGATACTTTATCCTGCATTGATTGGCTGCTTTGCGTTTAAATCCCGCCCATATATAATCCATATCCATGGAAAATGACTACCAGTGATTCTTGAGAATAGGGACAAAACAGGTCTTATGGATAAAGAACAAAATTTGAATAAAATAAACACAAAATATAATTTTTTCAAATATGTGACTAAACTAACCTGGGTCATGTGACAGAATGTCAATGTATATTTTTCAGGTATTTGCTGATTATTTTTTTTATTTTAAACATTGTAGTCGGTAAAAGCCTTTGTCCAGGAGCAGAACTCAACACATTACAATAGTTTAAAACAATTTTAAAAATACTAAAACTATATATCATGACAATTAAGTATAAGTAGTCATATAAATAATTATAAATGTATCAATACATTGAATTATTTTTATATATTTTCCAACTCTATTGAAATGTGTCCCTAGTTTTTGTCAACACCGTCAGAAATGAAAAGAATCTAAAAAAAATCAGGCATTATTGGGGGACCAGAACTTCTGAGGACCTCATGACCACTTCCTTTCTCTTCCTTTGCTAAGAGGCTAGTTAGCTCCGGTTTGCTTATGTTACACCATACAACACCATAACTGACAATTTACAAAACTTTAATGAAATTTTGTGAAATAAAAGCTTAATTTTAGTAAATTGTAAAGATTTCATGGACCTGATGAGCTACAATATGGTCTCCTTCAGAATAACATCATATAAATTGAGGTAGTTTGGCTTTTTGTCACCTCTGTCAGATGTCAACTCCATCAGAGTTTTTGAGACTCTTTCAGTGAAATTGTTGTCAAATCTCACTTAAATGTGCAGTTAATTCATTTTAATGTATTTTACATAAATTGCATTACTTCACATTACTTCACAAGTTTTTCATTTTACTCACTAGTTTGTCACCACCTTCAGTTTTGTGTCAACTCTGTCAAGCAGTGTCAACTCCGTCAGATGGACTTTTATGTTTTTTTGTTTTAAATAATATTTATTTTGTTTCTTGAGAAGCATTTGTCTGTAAAGTGAGTAAAAATATCACTAACAGGGTCATTAAAAATTATTTTTGATGTATTTTTGTCAGATGGTGATTACAACATTCTAGGTCAGGTCAATTAAAAATGTAATTTTTAAAAAAAATGTTGCAACTGGGAGCCTGTACCTCAGCATCTTTACATTTCCAAAACGTTATTTGACATATTTGTATACAGAAATTTGAGAAATAACAAAAAAAATTATGGGAAAATTAAAACCCATTTTGTCCCTATTTTCAAGAATCACTGACTACGATCAGTTGACACTTTCATAGTCAGTCAGTAGGAATTGTTTCAATCTTCACAATCTTTTCTCTCAAAAAAGAAAATGTATTCTAAATATGCATATATATTTTTCTGGAACACAGTTTGATTCCAGTTGCTTCTCAAAAATAAATTCTTTCTTTTCTTTATGATAAACTTCTCCAGGCACAGTGCTGTGGTGATTTCAGGAACAGAGTTGGCCCGTCAGATTCACAGAGAAATCCAGCGTGATGTGGAAGAGCTCGTCGCTCATGGCAACATGAGACCCCACCTTGGCGTAATCTTAGTCGGAGACGACCCAGCCAGTCATACCTATGTCAAGAACAAGACCCGGGCAGCCACCATCCTGGGTCAGATATGAGCAGTGTGTGTCTTTCTCAACACTTTCCTCAGTGTGTGTGGTGCAGTCATGCACATGCATCTCATTAAGTTTGAATACACAATTTCTGTAATTCAGTTCAAATGCCGATGGTGAAATATTATGTTGGATCTTTACACACATAATAGGTTTAATTTTTCTTTATAATGTTAAAGTAATAAACAAGACCAATTGAGAAGTGATATTTATCTCACAAATGTCATAGTATGATTATGTTACTGGCTACACATCATACTGCTGACCTGATAGTGGTCAGTGACACCTGCCACAAAAGATCATTGTGGAAGAATCTGATGAATCCAAACATAGTCTTGAAAAATTGGAAAAAAAAAAACAACATTCAAGTTTTTCAGAGATTCACAGTTTGTGGAATGTGCCAGGAGTCAGTGCTTCTGTCACATCTCTTGTGACAGTCCATAAGAAGTATCTTACCTCCAAAAGTACCTATTTGAAGGTTTAAATAATCTCTAAATAAAAAAACTAAACAAAATGAATTCTTGAAATATTTGGGCTTTGATTTGTTGCAATCTAGTATCATTAAAGTAACCTGAATTAATATTTGATGTCTATTGCTGTGTTCTTGAATCTGTGTAATATGTGAGTTTCCATTTTAGAATCTAACTGCTGAATTAAATTAACTTTTCAATGCTCTATTGAGATGCATGTCTATGTCAGCCTTATGTGATCATACAAATTAAGACAGACAATTAGTTTATCTTTGTTTTTCAAATATATTTTATAATAATGTATGCATTTCAGATTGTAAAAACAGGACTACTGCATTTAAAAATACATTGATTATTGCTCATAGTATTATATTTGACACTCTCCAGGTATTTCCAGTGACACAGTAGTTCGGCCCAGCTCGGTTTCCCAGGAGGAGCTGCTGGAGTTGATCGATAAGATGAACCGTGACTGGAGGGTCAGCGGACTCCTGGTGCAGCTGCCACTTCCAGGTAAGCAAACAGAAAGAACACTGTGGAGATTTAGTTACCCATATTAAGAGGTGGGCACTATAGTGCAAACCTATTTATGTATAGTTTGCTCTGAAAAAGAGCAATTAAAAGCTTTAACTTTGTTGCAGCTTGTGTTGAAAGATTAATATATGTCCATGTATGCTTATTATTATTATGTTATTCATGTTTAAATTACCTACAGTATTACTGTTGTGTACATAACTTTTTATTAGTTTTATATCACATATGGATGGAGTAGCTTGTCAACATATAAGCAATTTTCCCTTGGGGATCAATAAAGTATATTCTGTTCTAATAAACAAATTGCTTTAACACTCCTTTTGGACTTATTTGATCACTTAAGATCAAATAAAGTGATAACTAGCTTTTTTACAATTAAGCAACTCTCCATCTTTTGTTGCTTTTTATACTGTTGCAATTAACTTGCAATTTAATTTTACCTTTATCAGACACATAAGTCAGTTTAGTAATGGTTAAGTAAATTAATGAATAAGTAGATGAAAAACATTTTTTAAAGCGGCACAAACTAATAATAATTAATAAGTATTTAGGTTTAATGTATTTTTTGTCACTCTGTTCTTGAGAGCACATCAACGAGCGAGCTGTGTGCAATGCAATCGCTCCAGAGAAGGATGTTGATGGTTTCCATATTGTGAATATTGGAAAGTTGTGCCTGGACCAGAGATCGATGGTACCTGCAACGCCTGCAGCTGTCTGGGAGATGATCAAAAGAGCAGGTAAACCAGGAAGGGTTCTAAATCTCACATATGTCTTTTTCATTTGTTTACTTGTTCTGAAGAAATGATCCTGTAGAGGGCAGTAAAGATCTACTAGTTCTCATGGTAATATAATCATTCCTTGCTGCTGCTAGGAACCATAACAGGTGGTGTAAAATCTTCGTAATTCTGATCATGTTTGATCCTTTAATTAACTGATGTTTTTTTATTTGTTTTTTCTTGTGTTGAGTTTAGTAAATGCTGTGTCAGTTTTATTCTGTTTTATAGTCTCTCCATTATGCACATCATAGTACGGATGTGCCATATTAGAATTGGCACAGAAATTCTAGTAATAAGTCCAACATTATCCAGACAATCATGTCACCTAGTTTATCTTTTAGATAATTTATTTTAAAAAATTGGCCTGATCAGTTGGGAAATAAAAAAACATCCTGTGTGATCATAGTATTAGATTTAATGTGTCACTTTTCTTCATTAACTCAATTATAGCCCTTCAATTGAAATAAATAAATGAAACGGTGGAATTTTTTTCTTGCACCAACATCAAACTCAGAAAGAATGTTTGGTGGTTGCGCCCATAAAAAGCAAAACCTCCAGTTAAACTTGGCTGTTGATCAGTGAAGTTCAGTTCAGGTAACTGTTGCTTCACAGAATGTCTCTGATGGTGAAAAGCATTGCGTAAAATGCAGGTTTTTATCTACTGCAAGAAATCGGCAATAAAGATATAAATTAAGGGCAAGAAAAGAAAGCTTTAAAGGTATTAAAGGATTTGTTGATGGATTGTTTTTTATAGTACTTTTTGGAATAGCAATTTATGAGAATAAAGAGATTAATTTTATAAACAATCAGTGATTTTATTTTTGAGATGTTCTTTTGTCAACCTAACATATGATGTGTTGATTAAGAGCAACCAAAGCTGATTTCTAGTGTAATCAGCATTTTTAATTGACATAAATTGTATGGATTTAAGGTTTACCTTTTGTTCTTCAAATAACTGAATCCCTTGGCTTCAGTCTACAGCTGTTTGCTTGTGGTAGAAGTTCCAAAAGCTAAAAAAAACAAATCTCCATCTGACCTCTGAACCCTAAGATTTTTTTTGGCTTTCTTGTGGAGTTTTCTGCCTCTTCATTTTAACATCAAACAAAGCTACACTGTTCAAAAAGGACCAAGTTACACAAAACTTGTTTGTGCAACCCTCCAATTCAAAAGGCAACCTGACAAAAAAATTAGCAACAAAATATAAGTATGTCTTTAAGATCGGGATAATTTTTAAGAAAAAAATGTTGCTTTCTTTCCTGGGAATGTGTTTACGCAGGAATTGAGACAGTGGGAAAGAATGTCTTGGTTGCTGGTCGCTCCAAAAATGTTGGAATGCCCATTGCTATGTTGCTGCATACTGATCGCAACCATGAACGCCCTGGAGGTAAGCTAAGTGATTTGCATTTATTCTTTTATCTGTACCACCAATCTATGTTAGTCAGCCCAATAATATGGCAAACATCTTCATAGAAAATTCAAGTTCCACCATCCTGGTTTTCCCTAAAGGATATTTGATGTTTTAAGCTTTTGTCAGGATATGAACGTAGACTTCAATGACTCCCTGATGCGTGTCCTGCTGGATAAAAAGAAGGGAGTGTGAAAGCCTTAATTAGGGCGAAACATTTGTCACTGTGCACCACTGGGAAACGGATCCAGTCCTTATATGGGTGCAGGAAGGAAGAAACGGATTTCAAAAGGTGTTGTCTGCATTAAGCAACAAGGTTTACTTTAACTGTCAAAGTTCGGCAATATGACAGGATAAAGAGACCCAAGATGCAATACACATGCCAAGCAGGATAATAAAAGACTGCAGTAAGCTGTGGTTTCTGAACTCCTTTAAGAAATTACAATAAAGGAAATAAAGGGCTTTTGGGAGTCACATTTCTTTACATGTTTAAAGCAAATGATGGGCAGCCTGTCTATGGCAGTCCCAACCAATCAGAAATCCTTTAGCTAATTCCCGCTTTCAGTTTCCAAGAATCCATAGAGCGGAAGAAACCAGTAAAGAAAACAGGTTTCTTACCAGTTTTACCAGTTTTGAACACACTGTTTTGAGATTTATTTCTAACTGCTGCTTTTCTTTCATGATTCATGCCCTTTTAAAAAAAATGTGGACACATTCTGTAAATGGGTTACTTGGTAATTTCCGGTGCTGGTCTGAAAAAGTTAACTGAAACACACAAAGATTGTACTCATACCATCACATTTTATTAAAAATATATATACTTTTACTGGCCACTTCATTAGAAAAAGTCAGATTGGGCCCTGTTTTTGAAACCAATTTAATTCTTTTTGCTATAAATTCAGCAATGTTCCTGAAACATTCCTCAAGAATCTGGGATCCATATCAGCCTGCCAGCTTCACACTGTTGATGCAACATTGTTGGCTGAATTTATGATGCAAATCTGCATTTCCGCTACATCCCAGAGGTGATCTGTTCGATTCAGATCTGGTGACTGTAGAAGCTGTTTGAGTTCAGTTAAATCAGAATAATTTTCAGAAGAATTCAAGTTTGTCACATGGTATTTTATCATGTTAGAATGATCAGTCAAAACATATATACTCATAGATAATAACACTACGCAATAATACTTCCATAGCTTGTTGGATTTAGCTGATGATATTTAGTTATATGGCATCAAAAGTGTGCCAAAAATACCCCTTACACCAATAACTTTTACCAGGAAATAGCATGTCTTAGGTAAATAATTTAATATTGACGGAAAAAGTACTAGTTATAAGTGAAATAATCAGCCAGTGGACCAAGACAATTTTACCATATTATTATAACTTGTACGATTATTTCAATGTTAAAAATCTACGGGGGGGTTTGTCATTGATACAGCTATTTGTCAGTTGCATGAGAGTTTATCTATGTGTCACTGCAAAACAGGTATCTGGTAACACAAGACTGTGTGAGAACTTGTTTATGTGGTTCAACCCTGTAAAATTCCAGTTAAACTTCACAGCATGTGCAGCCGTGAGCTCCTGGTTTCCCCCACGCCTTCAGACCTGTGTCAGACCTAGCAATCAGTGTAGGCGGCTCAAAGGTTATCCCCACGTATTACTTTTCCATAGTATTTATCAGTTACAGGAGCAAAAATCTGTAGCTTTTCCTTGAACAGTTTCACTCATTTTTTTCTTTGTGGTTAATTCAGTTTTATAAAACCAGACCAGCAGGAATAGGAACAGATTATACAGAACAGCCAAAGATCCAGAGACTTGAAACATTTACTCACCCTCTGTAATATATATCCTCCATATAACATATATATGTGTTATTCAGTTGGCAGGTCTGTACTAGATTGACTCTTAATTTGGAAAAGAAACTCAGAATTACCAACAATAAAAGGTGAAGCACCCTGTTCACAGCAGGTGAGCATAAAGTAGATGCAAACTGCACAATGCAAAAGTAACATCCTGACTGTGCCTAAATAGATGGTTGATCAAGTTGTAAAGGTGTTTCAACACCTTTATACCACAACGTTGTTCAAATTTTAGAAAATTCTTCCAGGATACAAATAAAAGATGCAAATACATAACAAAAAGATTCAATTAGTTGCGTGCAAAGGCTATCGATACCTTTGTACAGACTAAGACACAGGATCCATTAGGAATGGGCAATTATTGTGTCATATAGCAGAGAAAAGAAAAATATTATCAAATGATCTGAAATATTATCAATGAATCAGAATCGTTTCTTTGTTCTAGTTATGAGAAATGTGAGCATGTGCATTGGATTGTTAGGTTTGCTGTTTGAACCATTTTTTGTTCCATTTAACTATACAAAGTGATTATAAATCAAAATATGGCAAAGTTATTGTGTACTGTTGCAGTACCTATGGGACTGTTGTTAAGTATTCTATTTAATCTGTACTTAATACTAAGTAAGAGACCAAGATGGGATTTTTAATACTTCACTTTTCCCTTTGATCAATGTGACAATAAATCATCCATATTGTCAATGGATGATATTGACTTTATTATAGTATTCGACTGTGATGCATTCAAGGGTGTATTTACCATTGTGTCATAGTGAAATATTCCTCTTGCAAAAATGTATATCAAATTGTGGCACAGCTTTGATTTCTTTATAAAGTATTTAGAAAACATTAAAGTTTGTTTGTTAAAGATTTTCCCTTTTTAATTGTATAGGGTTTACAATAGTTCTGTTCATTTCCCTGACCGAAATTGATAATTATACAAAGAAAGAAGAGCAAAAAAAGGGGGGGGGGCACACAGCATAAGAGAAAGCAAATTCTAAACAATAAACTCCAGGTGGCGCTTAAGGTGAACAATAATTATTGATACTGATGCATGGGAGTTTCAGCACTATGAGCAACTTACACTTAATCCATCAGTGTTTTACTGAAGAGAGTTTAACCTCATTGATTGCAGTCTTTTACTAAGACACTATCAGTTGTGGCACTATAAGCCTCGTCTATCTGTTTGCACTCAGTCTTCCTCAGTGTGTGGTTTGACTCCAACAGGACATGCCAAAAGAAAGATATGTATGCTTCCCAAATGACTCTCTGCCAGCAGCTGCAGTCAAACATTGTGGCCTTTATTTGGCTAAAGAATAAAAAAAAGCAACGAAAAACAAAACAAAATTTTATTTTAACAGCTGAAACTAGTTGAAATAGAAAAATGTTAATTGGCAATGTGGTCATTTCATTTCAAATACCTGTAGTTGAAATGAAACTGTACAGTAATACTGTGCAATTACTCTTGTTATCTCTGAAACTAGCAATAATCTCATCCCTGCTGCATAATCTTGGTGTAATAGCTATTTTCTTAAGTTGAAGGAAACAAATCTTATGCATAAGAGCAAGGCATAGAACTGCATTGCACAGTGCTCATAATCTCTATGCTTTAGTTGCTTGTCAACATTTTTTAATACGTCAGTGTCCAACGTTGTCGTATTGTCCATCCCCAGATGGACATTTACTGTATCCTCAGCCATTAATAAGATCTGATCTAAACTGCAATTTTTAGTCCTGATTTGTCATTAACTCTCAAGAACAAATTTTCTCACATTCAGCTTAATATTATTTTTACCATTTGAATTATTATTATTAGATATTTACCAAGTCATTATATAAGTTTCATTGCTGATGAAACTGAAGCACAACCTGTGCACCTGTTTTGCATACTAAGCTCTTGCAATGACATCTGAATAATCAAAATTCCTGCAGCATGACTGTGTAAACTGATGTGTCCCTACAATGCATGTTTTAAAATCAGATAAGAGTTCATCCGTAATGCGACCTGGAGGTTCGATGTGCTGGGACTTGTTGTATGTTACATCATTTTCTTTATCTTACCCAAAAATGTTCCAGTGTGACGTATTCTATTTTTTTTCTTTCTAAGACTTCCTTAGTCACAAGGGCCACACACTATAGTGAAGAAACTTAGATTCAGTGGCGTACATGCCGTTTTTGAGAACTATAAAATTTGTGAAAACATAAGTATTTTATGGCAATAAATGTGGTCTTTACTAAGTTTTAGAGTTCTGCCCTATTCTCAGTGTAATGTTCTTGCAATGTTACCATCTTAGGATTGTGAAGGATAACTTGAGGTTCCATTCCCATATTCACTAACTTAAATTTACATAAAACAAAGAACAATCACCCTGCATTAGATACAAAAAATAGTTTATTTTTGTTGCTTAATTCAACCTAAAAGCTCCTCTTTGCCTCCCAGGTGATGCCACAGTGACGATCGCTCACAGATGTACACCAAGGGATCAGCTGAAAAAACTAACTATCCTGGCTGACATCATCATAGCAGCGGCAGGTAATTAAAGTCTAACAGAGACGGAAAGAGTTTTTACTAAATGCAATAATTCCTACCTATGCTTTTGGATTTAACAGCTCAAAATCAGATGCAACTCTAATAGAATATATCCATGAATAGCTTGGTTTTTAGGTACGTTTTTCTATAGACTAGAAAATACGAATTTCACATATTTTCTAGTCTGTAATTTGTTTCTCATCAAATCCCGTTTTCATCTAAATTCATTGCCTAGAACAATGCTCAATAAAAATTCTCTTAATTTAATTTTAATCTAGCTTTTTTTGTCCACTACCCTGGAGAGTTTTAAAAAGTTCTTTTAAATAAAAATATATTGGTAGAAGTAGTTGTAGTTGTAGTATCTAAAAATATAAGACAACCATTGTTTGAGGTCTAAAGAGCCACTTGTGGCTCCAAAGTCTCAGTTGACAATAAAGGTAGAGTTGTAATAGAATGGGTCAGATTTTACAATATCTGATTAAAATTCATAAACATTTATTACTGTAATTTATAAAAGCTGTAAAAGGTAATCTGAGTACTGAGTCCATTTACTTTTCAGAGAACAGATTGAGTCACTTTCACACAGTCAAGCCATCAGTTAGACTTGGATGTTTCTTTTAGATTGTTGTTTGTAATTTTTATTTACTGTTTTCATACTTTTATTTGTTAATTTATTTTATTTGTGGATTTTGGTTATTTTATTTTCAGTCTTCATTTTGCTGTGATGCTCTTTGTGATTTTATCAGTGAAAGGTGTTAATATAGATACACTTTGCTTACAGAAATATATTAGATATACTATAAATACAGTTTGGGAAGCAGTTTGTTAAATATTTGTGTCTTACAATTTTTTAAACTGGATATTATATGCAACCAAACATTTTTGTTTATTTCATTTGCATAGGGACGTAAATAGTTTACTGTGCCAGAATCCATTGTCCTTTTATAATTCTTCTACCTAAACAGGTTTATATTCTGCTGTAACACTCCTTAATCCCTTAGTCTCTTTGAATTTGCCTAAAAGGAATTATTCAGGCTGGTGTTGTTCCAAGAAGAAGGAAAGATTATGAAAAAGGCTTACTAGCCCTTACTTGAATAGTTCTTGTTCAAGTCTGCATCGCAAATGTGGAAATTTCCAGATAATTGTTTTGTTTCTCACCTCTATTCCTCTTTATGAAGAACAAGGTGGTGTTGTAGGGTTGGAATGTAAAAGTATTAATCATTTGTGAAACTTTAGTAACGTCGTTGGGGTGCCAGGTTACACTCCCAGCAACAAAGTGCAGCCAACGTCTCTTAACCAACAACGTTAAAGGATTTTTTTCCCTTCTTGATGTTTGTGAGATATACAGTGTCTGTTTCATTATAAATTATATTTTTCCTTTTTAATCTCACTCAATATGTATTATCTCAATACATGTTTAAGTTGCTGTTACTTTGGTTGGAAAATTTAACTGGATAATTTCACTCGCCAAATAGATTCTTTGAAATTGTAGTTTGATATTTTCAAAGCTTTTTCAAAAATAATAGCTCTAGAGTGTTGATGGAGCTTATAAGAAGGGACTCACCTCGGGAACCAATCCCTGATGGTAAGGGACATAAAAAATCTCCAACGTTCACAGTTAGAACATTACGGCATTGAGGATCAACTTTATAGTCCATTAAAACCAGATTTACATGTTAAGTGGTTATTGTCTCATTTAAAAATGATAAAGGTATAAAAAATCAACTTGTATTCTCTGTTAAACACGGTGGAGAATCTATGAATCTGTTTCTCTTCCAAATTCCTTGGAAACTTGTAAGGATGTGGGATACTGAGCTCATACTAGACCAAATTAAAAAATGAAACGGTGGCGTCTGCTATAGAGCTGAAAAGAGACGGGAGTAGCAGTATAATGATCCAACTAAATGGCTGAGTCAACTCAAAAATGCACCTTCAGACACAAATTGTTATTCTTTAATGACCTTCTCAGTCCTAAAAAGTAAAGATAATAGAAATATCTGAGGAAACCTGAGGAGAAGGTTGAATAATAGTGAACAGAAGACTCGCGTTATCTGGGGACATAAATGTGGCACTAAGGATTTTTAAAATTATTAAAAGTTTTATTTTTTTACTAAATAAATGTTCTGTTGTACGTTATGTTTAATAATTTGGAGATTATGCCTTAAATGATTTTAATATATAAAAAAACAACCTTTTGCACATTTTAGCAGAGTAGAAGTTCCTGTATAGATTTACTTAATGAGGAATTGGACTAATAAATCCTTTGACTAAGTTACAAAATAAAGAAATAGTGAACACTAAATATATATTACTTGAATATAATTTGATTAGACGTTTTTGAAGATATTACTTCCCTAATTTATATTGTTGTGCCTAATTCATACTCTCCTCCCTAAATCTGAGTTCTTCTCACTAATTCTCAGTAAGGATGTACCAATATGAAAAATTGGGCTAATATTGATAATCAATGTTAAATAAATAATAAAAAAGAAAAGAAAACAAAAAAACACTCTTCGACACTGACATGCTCCTCTGCGCTCCATCACCATCACTGTCACCGGCCCAAACAATTCCCACATGGACAAGAGTTTCAACTCCTAAAATACAAACTTGAATAAAATGTTACTGATTATTAATATTGACCCAGTTTTATTTATGGGACCAATACTGATATGTTAAAAAGTGATTAGCATCAGCTGTTACTGATCTTAATGCTGATGTATTGTGAATGCGAAGTTCTCATGATGGGAAGGAAAAATAAAAAAGTTTTTATTCCTTTTTACTGATAATTATGCCTTTTTGTTCCCCCTTTGGTCAGGTGTTCCAGGTCTGATCACAGCAGACATGGTGAAAAAGGGCGCAGCAGTTATTGACGTCGGCATAAATCGCAACCTGGACCAGCACACGGGGAAAGTCAGACTCATCGGGGATGTGGATTTTGAGGGTAAAACAAGCAATAAATCTTGCCAGGATTGCCTCAGCAGAGGAAATATCTTAATACCTGCACATCACCTGCATTTCCTGTTGAATAAAGAGCATTGCTTAACACCGTATCATGTTTCTGATATTTGTTTTAGGAGTGAAGGAGAAAGCGGGTTTCATAACACCTGTTCCTGGAGGTGTGGGTCCAATGACTGTTGCCATGCTCATGAAAAACACTGTGACTGCTGCCAGAAATGCACTGATGCATTAAGAACAGTATACACCCTTCATTTTAGTTTGCAGTGCAGAGAGGTAAAAGCATATGAACATGCGATAACCTGCATACATTTCAGCACAGAGTCAAGAACAAACCCTTCTGCTGAACAATTACACACTTTTATTTCAACAGTTTTGACCTCAAGATTTCATACTTGCCTGGAAACCTACTTGATATGAACCATGTTTACTTCCATATTTATTATTTATTTTATTATTGCAAATCAGATGTTGCTTTTGTACATGTTAGATTAATATTTTTTCTACTGCAGTGTTTTGATTTATTGAATATGCTCAGAAATTAGCAAGAAAGGAGTCATAATAAAAGTGGGTTTCAGTCAGTGCCACGTCAATGGGTTTGTTTTTTCATTATTAATATTTAAATTCCGTATAATTGGACTCATTGGATGTAACCTTTTTTTTTGTCAAAACAGACCCAGGTTTTATATTCTAGGTATCAACTAATATTGTGCTCCTTATCCGACACTATTTGCTTTGTCCAAAGTGTCTTGGCTGTTGAGAAATAGTTGCTTTCTGGAGGTGTGGACGGTGTTGGGATTTTAAATTTCACCCATTTGCTAACGTCTTTCTGTGACATATGCAGTTCGACAGGAAGAAACTTACTTGTTTGTGCTGTAAACAACCATCCTCCACTGTGAAGAGAGAAGAGCCAAGCAGAATGAAGCAGCTGTTGCTGTTAGTTCAATGTTGGGAAACGTGACCAATGGAGACTGAATGACTTTGTTCACTTCCTGCTAAAACTACAGGCAGACCATAATTCTAAAACAGGACGAAAAGTATTGATAACAAATATGGAATTAGAGTACAGCAAACAGATCTATGTCAAAAATCTGAATTATGTATCTATATAGAGCAATTTCTGGGCTAATCTATCTTTTTACAACTTGTAGACAGGAAGACACCATAACTAGTGCGTGTGCAACATTTGCTGCCTTTTTCCTTACACTGTGTACACATTTATTAGGCAACCATATTTTTAAGGATTATTTTTATTCATCATCAACTGCAGTGCTCTGTTAATCTAAAATGTTATTAACCTCCAACATGAATGTTTAAGAAAACAAATGTGAGTTTTTGACATTTTTAGGAGTATATCTGTATTTGCACAATTTCTGGAGGGGCTGTACTTGTGCAGAACTATTATGCAAGTCCAACTAAATGAAGACTTTTTTCCATCTCAGTGTTTAATATGCATCAATTTAAGTCAGAATTATAAGCAACTAAAAAAACTTTCCAATAAACAGCAACACATTTGTGACCAATATCGCCACCATAATTTTTCTTCTTTCCTTCCATTTCTGTCAGTTTCTTGATTTGCAATCACAGCCTTGCAGTCACTGTTCAGAGAGGTCCAAGCATATTTAATGGCTCGTATCAACATCCCACCTTCACCTTACTGCTGTCTGAATCAAAGTGTAGCTCTGTTCCCCTTACTGGTCCACCCATAGTCCCATCAAGAGTTGCTCTCATCCTATCAGTTCTTTTGAAAAATCTGTCCTTAGATTGGCTCAGTTTGTGTGTCGTATTCAGCGTTGGTCAGGTTTCAGCCTGACCAACTCTTTTCCTGGCCATGTCTCTGAAAATTGAACATTTTGTACTTCTAGTTCCTCCAGACAGGTTGCAGTTACAGAATATGACAGAACTGAAAGATGACTGGTTCCTGGTAGCTTCACACTTGATTCTTCTCAAATCTTTGGCAGTTAATTTGCCTCCATTTTTTTTCTCAAACTGTTTCCTTTGACCCTGACTGACTATTTGCAACAAAAAGTTGGATGGTTCTGTAATCATGTTTCAATATCTTAGCAATTTTTAAAGTGCTGCATCCATCGGGGAGACTTTTTAACATTTTTTTGACTTTTTAGAGTCAGTTCAATCTATTTGTTGGCCCATTTTGCCCAAAGAAAAGAAACTGCTTGATAAATATACATCATCTTGATTTTTGGTGTTGTCCTCGATGGGCCAACCTCTATCACATTACACAAATACACATCACCTGCTATGCTTAAATCCATTCAGCACTGAAGTTTTTCCAGCTTTAAGTCTGAAAATATATGCAAAAAAACTGATGAAATGGTCCAGATAGTCACTTACTTAATACCTGTGCACACAGTAAATAAGTGCCACCTTTATTTCTTTTCAAATACAAGTTAACTGACACAGAAACGGCAACATGCAGATCATAACTATTGTTTAACTTTATTCTAGACAAGTTAAAACTGGACCAACAAGTATGTTAAAAATGCAATTTAAGTTTCTACCTGCATCATAAAAAATAGGTTTTAAGGAAGTTCTGAAGAAATTTCAGCTACCACAAAAAGGATGACCCACCCTGGTGATGACAATTATATGGTTTCACAATACGGGAAAATAGAAACCAGTTTGGGAATTGTTCATCTGCTGTCTCCTGGCTTTCTCTAGCGACCGGTGTTTTATAATTTAGAGTTAGTTTAAAGATGGCTTAATCAAGAATATCTCCAGTCAAATGAAGTGTAATAAATATTGTAAATATCTGGACCATGCAGTGGTACAACAGATAATTGCACTGCTTTTAGATGTAACTGTATTACCTTGTGGTTTAAGAGGTTTAGCTTGGAATAGTTGGCACACATTTTCTAGACTTGGAGATGATGCTGGCAAAAATAATAAAAACAATTGAAGTTATGCTTTTTAAAACAGTAAAATCTTCAATGGAATACAACAGGGAAGGTTTAACTTAGCTCCTCTCTCTAGTAAAAACTGGGTTGTGTTTATTTCTCAGACTTGTGAATCAATCTTTTGTTTACTTGAAACAGCCAAGCTAGATTTATCTTGTCATCTCAAGAAACCACTAGCTTTTTCTAAAAATAGCTTCAGGTTGTTATGTAGCAACAAACGGTCTTGACGACAAAATTGACAGTGAAATCAAGAGGAGAGTAAGGTAACGGGTTACACCCAGTTTCATTGTTTTCCCCTTAACATCACTCTCAGTATCACCTCCATGAAACGTCAATGGAGACGCGATGCATTGTAACCAAAAGAAAGTGGATTTGCTGTGGTCACAAAGGGATGGATATGACCAGGACGGCTGGGATGTTTAGTCATAATTGCTACTGAGGGGCCCAGTTTGGCCAAGCAAATACTCCCACACCATCACAAGCCTGAACTGTTGATTCATGCTGTCTTGCAGTTTATGCCAAATGCTGGCCATTCTTCCTGGATGACAGGAATGCACTCTAATGTTGTGCTTTGTTGATGTAGCCATCCGCTTTAGTATTCCACATTGTTTTGTAGGGCAGAGTACTTGTATCAAGTACTGTTACCTTTTTATCAGCTAGTCTGCCTGTTCTTATATGACCTCTGCAATCAACCAGGCAAAAAGAAATTCTTTTTTTGGATCACTTGTAGGGCTGTAGTGATACAATAATCTTACGATACGATAGGATACACAATATTCTGCCCATGATACGATATAAATTGCGATATTCAGCAAATGATACAATTCAATACACTTTTGCGATTTTCTGAAAGATTTTAGAGGGACAGAGTGATTTTGGTGACATTTTGTGACTGTTATAAAGTTGGATTGAATTAATTTAATTGAAAACTGATTAAAAGCACCAACTACACAATACCTGCTCTGGTTGGACACAGAATTAAAGTCGACAGCTGGACAAAATTAATCAAAGAAGTGGTGAGAAAACATGTTTCTTT
>CAEGAF010004488.1:0-18760 GCA_903067075.1 Micropoecilia bifurca
GTGGACCTGATAACATTGGAGCAACGATCTGCTGTTTTCCACTTTAGCTTCAATGCTAGTTAGTACACACACACACAGACACACACACACACACACACACACACACACACACACACACACATACACACACACACGGAGGATTACAGAACAGTTTTTAACACATATTTCCTCCAGATATAGTTGGTATTTTCCACGCTAAATAAAACTCGACAGAGGTTTGCTGGTTAACGAATTCAACATAAAGACACGCGGATATCACTCAAGCCTAGTTAAGAGATTCAATCAAAAAATTAGTTACTTCAATCAAAAAAAAAATCTTTGAAAATGTTTTTGTTTCGTAAAAAAATATTTTTATGATTAAATAGTGTTTATGACTTTTTTTTTGTTTGATTTTTTTTTTTTTGGTTGAAACTTTTTTTTTTTGATTGAATAATTGTGAAACAAATCTAACTCCATAAAAAGCAGCTCTAAAGAGATGCTTTATAGTCTAGATTTAAAGGAACTCAATGTTTCATCTGTTTTGGATTTTCTGAAAGTTTGTTCCAGATTTGTGGTGCACAGATGCTGAATGTTTTCAGACTACGATACAGTTCATGACTTAATGAGCACAAAGACTGCAAACATGGAGGAGCTTTGCAGTCTGAAATCCATGGATGCATTCAATCGATGTTTAAAGGACGTAGTAACTTCTCGTCTGAATAATTTGGTTCTGGTGACTGGCAGAGTAAGTACATGTAGTAACATTCACGTAGGTTACATGTGTGGGAAACTTTGATATTCCACTAATGTCTAAAAAACATAATTTCAGAGTTGTGGTGTTTACATTAAGTAAGGATCACAATTAAAATGGTTTATTCACATGATAAGTCATTAAAAAACATTCAGCTCCTTCATCCCCCTATCACTTCCTGTCATCTTCTTTGTGTTTTCTATTGATCATGTGACCTGGATGAGAAGAATAAGCTGTAATTAGCAGAATTGCTATTTTTCTTCTGTCAGAAATGAAAATAGCTTTCTTGACCGCTTGTATTGGAATACTATAAACAAAAATCAAGTACATTCCAAATAACATTTCATCGTTTTCTGCACTGACTGGATTTTCTCACTTCATGTCTGCACCTCCAGCAGAAAATCTTGCACTCGGAGGCGCCAGGATCTAACTCCCAAACATGAAATCCATATGGGGAAAAAACTGATTTACCTCTGTAAAGGAGAATTGGACTCCTGCTTCATCACAGACCGATTAGAAACCAACTGAAAAAGCACAAGACTGGAAGTCTTTCTATTTCGAACTGACTTAGAAAATTATAATTAATGTGCTTTAGAACAATCTTATAATTGGGCCTGTGGCTTATTTCCAATTGAGCATTTGAGATATACCGACTCACATTTATATTTCTTCAGCATTACCTCAAATTTGTTGTTTGAAGTAATTAACTGAAACCAGAAAAAAAGAACAAAAATGACCCACCACACTGGTTCTCCATTATTTTTTTATCAAGGCTTTCCTGCCAAATCTAGTTCTCAGAGCAGAGAAAACGGTTTGCTACACAAATATGCAGTCAGTAAGTCAGACATGACATGATAGATGTGACCTGCTGTCCTAACCAGGCTCAATGAAAGCTGTTACCATGTGTCTAATGTGAGGCCTGCAGAATCCTCTCTGTTTAGAACTGGGAACAGCCTGTAGCTGAATGAAAAGCTGACAGTAACCAGGTGAACCGTGTCAGATCTAGTACAGTAGTAGTCAATAGTAGTGCTGTTTTATGATCTAGTTAGTAGGTAAACCAGTTCCTATCTGCCTTGAATCTTCTTTTGTTCCATTCGTTTCTCAGGCTTGCATCATCTTGACAGGTAGTATCTTGAACATACCTCTGCTGCCTGCCATGCCACTTTAATGACTGTTTTTTTTCTTTCTTGGCTTTGTTCAGGTTGACTCATCTTCACTACTTCTTTTTGTACCATCCACTGTCTCAGTCCATCACTGCACCATTTTACTTTTAGATCCAGCAACATATGAAGTAACAGAGACGTAACTGAAGAATTCATACTTAATTAACACATCAGTGCATCACTCAGTAATCTACTTAACTTTATATCTCATAAAGTGTTTAATTAGACTAAAGTCCTAGCAGCACTTCATGTTCAGCCACTTTAATGCTGGGATATTTAAAATGGACCTGACTGTCCCTAAATGCAAAAGAGACAGTCTAGGACTCAGCAGAACAACAGCAACATCAGCAGATCACTAGTTAACTCTCAGTCTGACTCCAGCAGCTAAAAGTTTCTGGCGATATTGCGTCACTTGGTGCTTTAATGTAAAGCCGGGTCTCGTTGTACCTCAGGTAACCTGTATTTAACACCCACACTCTGAATCAGAGTCACTTGAGAAATTTTCCTTCAAACTTCCAACTGATTATGTGCAGCCACAGAGGTATGAGTGTTTCCAGACGTTGTTCTCACTCTTTACTTTTATTGAAATCTATACAGAGCACTAAAGTACGTCAGAGACAGTACATGTTTATTCTTCCGCATTCTGTTTATGCACCAGTTTCCTTTTTACAATGGGCATTTTTCTATTTATGAAAGTATTTCTGTTTATCCACAAAGCCTCATAGTAGATTAGTTTTACATGAGATCCCTCTTTTGGTCCCACCAAACATGGCAGTGGAGAATGGGGGAGTAGAGAAAAATAAAAGTTGAGGACAAAACTTTCAAGTGGGCCGTTTGCTGTTGCTCTGTACCACTTTCTGTACTTTACTGAGTTAGTTAACACAACTAACCTGTTTAGTTTTATCATTATATAAAAGCTAGTATAGTTTAAGGCAACAAGTGTACATGCAACGTTTTGGTAAAGTCAGTTGAATCCAGGGTGTACATGTAAATCATGAGGTCATTGTCACATGTCTGGTTCCAGAATATGTCCATACTTTCCTGCAGTGGAACTCAAATTCAGGCCTTGAGGGCCGATGTCCTGCAACTATTAGATGTGTCTCCGCTTCAACACACCTGAGTCAAAACATCAGGTCATTAGTAGGAATCTGGAGAACGTTACTACCAACTAAGGTTATTTAGTTATTTGATGCAGGTGGATCAGGAACACACCTGAAAACTGCAGGACTGGAGTTCAACACGAAATCTAATAAGATTTGTCAATGGATGATGGACCAAAGTGCATCATCTATTACGTGAATATGAGGATGAAAAGACTTTTTAATAAAGAGTCCAAAAAAATAAAACATATTTACAAAAACAGTGGGGACACAGGAAGCGGATGCAAAGAGAGTGCAGGGTTAAATGGGAAGGTAACGAGATAAAACCGGAACTTAATAGGAGGAGCAAGGAGTGAGAGCAGGAGATGTGTTTAAAGGGTGAATGCTGGAACAAAAGACCAGGGCTGAATAGGCAACAGGTTGCAGGTGTGAAGGGCGAGAGCAGAAGGCAGGTTGAGGAGAGAGAGAGAGTATCAGCACCGGGCGAGCAAATAAGGAAACTAAAAAAACGGAAGAAAAAAAAACTAGACGCAGGAAATAAACACAACTAGAGTCACTAAGAAGAGCTGAGCTAAAATAAAACTGAAACAAATCTGATCCAATATTTGAATGTGGTTTTAGAAGTTTTGCATTTCTTTACAAGAACATTTCACTCTGAAATCCTCAACTGTTAAAACCTCGTTGTCGGCTGTCATAAATGCATGGCATTTATTCCAGGATTAAACACAAATCATTATTACAATGACTATAATTAATCTGTCGGAGGAAAAAAGACAGCACGTGTTTACATTTGATAATTGTAGAGATTAAAAAGCTGAAGTAAGTATTATGTGTCAGCAGAGAATCTAGAGAGATTCTATATGTTTTGTTTGGAAGAGGCTGCAAATACTAAATGCTTTTGTGAAATTACAGACTGGAAAAATGACTTACCGATACACAAATCATTCGTAACTTTTTAAGGGGTCTGAGCCGCATCAGGCAAATCTTTTATAAGTACTTGAAGTTTTTTTTATAGACGCTAAAATTGTTTTGTTGGTTTTGTGTAGTATCCTCTTTTCAAGCATACAGTTCTTAATTTCTTCATCTGATCCTTAAATAAAAAAAGTCAACATATTTGCACAAACGAAGCATATCAAGTTCTGGCTGAGCAAAAGACTGGCACAGATTTAATCCAAACACAGACAAACTATTCAGAAAAAAAGGCACATATGACGAGACACACACACTTTTAAAAAAATGACAGAACTTGGTTTTTTCTAAAGTCTGCTTTGTTTCCTCATGTTTAGACACACATAGCTCATTTTCCAACACATAATCCTACATGGCATGTTAGAAAAATATGTGACATAACCAGAGCTCTCGAAACATGACATTGGACAAAATGAAAAGTTTATTTCTTGTTTTCACAATTGGTGATTGGATGTTTTTATGATGCGAAGCACTTTGAACTGCCTTGCTACTCAAAAGTGCAACACAAATAAACTTCACTTAAAAACCACTGTATTGTTCTGATGAAGGCTCACGATAGCAGTTTTTCCATTTTGACAAAAGTAAAACCATTAAGCTCTACTTAAATGTGTTGCTCTGTCATCTAAGAGTTTTCTAAAGCATCGGGATTCCACTGGCGATTTATTGCTCCAAACTGCATTCAGTCTGATCTGTAAATCAAAGCTGAAGTTAAAAGAAGGGGGACAACAAAAGAGACTGTAGAGAGAATGAAACGCATCATCACTGCAGTAAATCTGAACAACAGCAGGGATTCAAAGTGTGATGAAAATGAAACATTGGAGTGTCCTGATAGGCAGAATAAAAAAAAAAATGATGAAACAATATCCCATCAGACAGCTAAAGAGCTATTCCTGCCAAGTCGAGTTTCACCCTTGGACATGGAGCGCCTGGTTGACCTTCACTTGAGCTGTCTGTCAAACGTGGTTTGGCACTAATGAGACAGCAGCTGGCTGGCTGCAATGGGCTGTGTGGCTTTGCATCATGTTAACAAACCAGAGCATAACACCGGCAAACCATAAAACTTTCTAGGTAGTTCTGAATCCCTAGAGTGTTTGCAATAACAGTAATGTGATAGAGAGGTTAATACAAGCAACAGGGTTTCTTATTTGTCAGGTTACATATGATGCTGTATTTGGCAGCTTACAGATTTTTTCTGTTTTTCTTTATCTGACACTTAAAAGTTTCAGATCATAAAAATCTGAAACTTTTAGATTTTTATGTGACATGTTTTGATCATGTGACATGTTTACCCCTTGTTAAGGGGTAAACATGAAATGTTGAACATAAAATGTGATGAATCAGTTATTTCATGATTTAACAAGAGGATCTTCATCGTCTTCGTTGTCCAGTTTTACTGCATGCTGGTCAGCCACAGAACAGACCGGCAGATCGAAGAGCTGGACCAGGACATGCAGCTCCAGAAACAGCTGAATCACAGGGCCAAGAACAACGAGCTGAAGGCAGCTACTGTGAGAGAAAGTGTCAAGTACTTGTGGATTTTAACTGTTTGCAGGCGACTTTGGTCTCTAATCCCCCCAAATACTGCTGGTTCCACTGCACTGTAAAAAAAAAGCCCACTTATTTGCTTTGCTCACCTTTTATTGGTCACTCAGTAATATTTCAAATAATTTAACCGATTTAAAAACAAATTTTAATATAGGACAAAAATATATAGCTTGCATAAATAAACCAACTTTCTTCAAACATAATTTTCCTTCCTGTCCTTGATGTATTAAGAAACATCAATGCATCCATGCAATTCTGACGTATATCCAAAATTAAATTCATTCTACATTTCCACATGCAGCTCAGACTGCATACTGTTGAAGAACAGAACACAAAACAGAAGGATTTGACTCAAAATACAGAGAAAAAAATTGTTCTGCATAGAGGATTTCACAA
This sequence comes from Micropoecilia bifurca, assembly GCA_903067075.1. NCBI lineage: Eukaryota > Metazoa > Chordata > Actinopteri > Cyprinodontiformes > Poeciliidae > Micropoecilia > Micropoecilia bifurca. Next base: position 5,904 of record CAEGAF010004488.1, read on the forward strand.
TTAAGTCTTGCTATCATATTTGCCAAACTTTTGCCAAAATGATGCTTCTTGATTGGAGCAGATTTCATGGCTTTATGTAGTTTAGGTGCAACACAGCTAAAGGTATTGAAAACTGCTTGGAAACCACACCAAAACGATAAATGATGGACATGGGAGAAAAAAATAACCTTGCACTGGGTCTGAGCACGACTGAGCACAATAAGATCTAACATGTAATAAGTGTCTGACATGATATGTAAATAGCAAAGGTAAAACGTTGGAATCTCCTTTTTCAAAAACGCTGAACTGGTAGACCTTCAGCTTAAAATACAGGACGATAACAATTTGTCATAAAGTGGTTTTCTGGTTTGGAAGATCTTCAAAATTTCCTGTTGGGCTTTGATGGAAGCAGAAATCATTATAAGATATTCATCCTGTTTCTTCTGATTATGAAAGCTTGACTCTAGACCTCGGATGACGGAAGCCCTGGACAAAGGGAGTTCTCCTTCATGCTGTTGTGAGGATAAGTGGTTCCTTTTCATTTGCTCTGACTGATGCCACAAGTATTTTTGAACATAATATTGCAACAACATATAGTCAATTAATGAAAAAATAAAATTACTTGAACACACAAGATTGGGATTTTGTCTTTGAAGTACTAAATATATATAACTACTGGGTGTGGTCTTTCATCTGTAAACACACTTTGCTCGAATATCTATGTTATTCTAATATAAAACAAAAATAACGAACAGACATGTGAAAGTTGCTGAAAGTTGTGTCTCCGTTAGTGTCTAGAAGTGAAACACAGCTAACACAGTCCTCAGGTCTATAGGAAGGAGGAGAAAAGACAGCAGCAGTAGAAATTCAGCCAAAGCAAAGAGACCAAAACTGCTCTTTCAAATGTGGGCAAAACCTCGCTAATATAAAAAACACACAATTTCACAATTTTGGTGTTTCCATGAAAAAAAACACAATTAACATGACACATGAATAAGTTTGTTCACACATTTTTTCATTTAAAAAACACCATGATCCTCCGACTGTTTCCTGTCGTCTTCTTTGTGGTTTGCTCCTGTAGTAACGTCCAGTTCCTGACATCATGTGACTCGGATAATGCAAAAAAAGTTTATTTTCCCAAAACTCGGTTTTGGGAAAATAAATCAATTGTTATACGGCCAAACAAACAACCTGAGGTGGAGTTGTTAGTGTTTCAAAATTGATGTGTTTCTATTAAGTACATTTATTGTGGACATGTTCAATTACACAATTTTATGTTCACTGCAAACACAGTCATTGTTTAACACTGAAAAACGGGGTCAAACGTATCCATATAGAAGGATAACATCAAATTATTCTTTCAAAGTGTACCTAATAAAGTGTCCTGTGGGTGTATTGAAAATGTTGCATTTTCTGAGCTTCCTCTACTGTGTTATTCTGCACTCTACCGCAATTTTATCCTGACAACGCATGTTTGTTGTTTGCAGATTATGCATAATACAACATATGCTCCTGCTTTCGCTGGTCTGCTTCTTTTGACACGTTCTCTCTCCACCATCGCTCTGCGTGGTTCAGATGGTAGATCACTGTAAGGAAGGATTACATGAGATTCGAAAAAATGTTAAATGGAGACCATGGAGTGAGCAGCTATTTAATACGTATGGATAATGGATGTCTGGATTCTTTGGGTCATTCTTGATGGACGAGCAGAAAAGCAGGACTCTTAAAAAATCAATAGAAAGAGTCAGGTCTCTTTTTTAGTTCTCAGTCTAGCAAAATAGAAATAAAAATAAACAGGGTAGTGTTTATTTTCAGCCTGGCTTGTAGTGCTTGTAGTTACATTAAACTTCCTTTTTGACAGCTCTAGTACTTTACACCAGAGCCACACTCACCTCTCACACGCAGATCGGTAGGCAGGTCGTCTTAACATGAACCCAGTAGGAACCTAAAGTTGAATAACTTCTGCATCATCTAGGATAAAACTTTGTGTACCTGTACTTTAAGCCCTATGTGTGGATGACTGATGTTGAGGCATGAAAGCAAGACAAATGCCGACCTCTTAAAACACCCAACACACACAAACACTGTTTGTCATGCTAATCTTTAATGGTGCATCACTGATGCAGGAAACTCAATTATTCTTATCTGAACCCTTCTGCCAGCTTCCAAAGACTGCTGGTGCAGCAGGATCTCTGTTTTATATCAATTTGAGTATCCAGTGTTCATAACATCTTGCTTTTTATGTGGATTTTATTATGCTCCAAAATATATCATGACTTTGTAGAGATCTGTAATTTGTTGTTTCTCATGCCTTCTTCCGACCTGAAGTAGGATCAGTCCCAACAAACTACAACATTACATCTTAAAGAGGGCCAATTGAAAACAGTCAGCACTCTTCTCTGTCTTCACTTTGATCATGTGACAAAGGTATTTTATACAGTGTTGCAGTGAAGCCTACCATTCGTATGAGGTTTCACATAGGATAATTGCTTTTTTACATAGCAGTGACTCAATAATCAGAAAGTTTTTGAAATGGCTTGTTTTCCAGACATAAAAAAAACCCATTAACTTATTGGCAGAAACTGGTAAGATTGTTTCTTTTTAGAACACTTGGGCTGTTTCTAGAAGCTCAAATTGAAGTACAAAACCATGCAAAAAGTGAATTTGGTCTAACAGGTCCCCTTAAAGTTTTGCAAAATGTTCAGGTTTTATTTTTGAAAAGATTCCAAAGCAAATTTCTATTTTCACGTCACCATCATCAATTTACAGTATTTTGTGTGTAACACATAACATCCAAATCAAACAAACTGAAGACAGTGGTTCTAATGTCGAATGTGGAAAACATCAGCTGGTCTTCCTGCAGGATGCCTTCTTCATCAGACTCTAAAGCTTCGTTCATGTGGACTGTGACATAGAAAATTCTTCCAAATAAATATTCTGACAAGTCTAAGTTTGAAAATATCTAATGCATATGGAGCTCAGTTTTTCTCTAGGTCGGTGATCAGAGCTGTAGCAACCGTTTCCATGTAACATCCAGACGGAGGCCGCAAGGAGAGCAGGAGATCCTCAATGTGGGAATATTCTTTGTAAATAATTGAAAGTATTCATATTACATGATTCCAAAGACTTGAACAATGTGACAACTGTCTTCTGAACATCATTATTCATCCCCCACTTTCCTTTCATCACCTCTCTTCATTGATCTGAAAGCTCCAAAGTGATCCAGACACACACAGCCCAGTTTCTCAGTGGTTGAAATTAGCACAGTTGTTAAGAAGAAAAAAAATAGTAGAGCAATTACTCTGCTTCATGTTGCAAATTACGGAGAGGAAAATGGCATCGTAAGTGCGAGTTTGGAGCATTCATAAGCAGACACTTGAACGACATTATCTGGCATCGTCACTCACTGCTAATTAGAAATACAAAGCATCCAAGTCCCATAAGTGAACAAGATGGAAAATGAATGGTGTGAATAAAACGATTGTTTGGTTGGAAAGGTATTGGTGATGGACGTGCATGAGGAATAACACAGGCTAGGATTTGAGTCCTTCAAGTCGATATTTGACACTAGAGCATTAGGAATGTGTATTAATGAGTTATTACAGCAGGATATTGTGACCGATACAATAAGGGCCTAAGAAATAATTAGTCCTATTAAGATTTTGAAAGACCTTTGACCCCTTGTTCTTTTTATTCTCCTGTGTTTTTCAGCATTTTTATTCAACAATTTTGTAAAATAAAAAAAGGTTTGGTGGAAGCTTCTGAACTATTGCACCTACTTCCTCCTTGCTGAAGATCCTCCACAGTGTCTCACCATTCCTCTGATTGCACCCCCTGGGAAACGACCTGCTATCCTTCCTGCAACAATCACTAACAGTGAGGAAACCCAGGAGGACAAACTGGATTCATCTTGTGCGCCGCTGACTGCAGACACAGATGGAAATTTGGAACGTTCTCCTCAGAGACAGAACATTTACCACCAACTACAACAACCAGTCTGTTCTCCAACCCTCTGCAGTATCAGATGTCCCTTAACTGCTGACTCTGTATCAGCTCATCTGTTGGTATTAATATAGAGGAAATACACCATGTGTATTTCTTTTGAATAAAGTGAATTATGCTGAACTGGACCATATGTTATGTTTGAATTAAAGTAATTTAATTTTGCTTCTTTTCACCGTGGGATGACTTCCTTTGGGGAGTTTAACAGAACCGTGGAAACAAACTGTATAAATGCAAAGGTCCTGAAGCTCCACTGACTGTAAGAGCTAAAGATATCTACTGAGAATTCTGCATGTCACTCCACGCTCAATCACAGCTCCTCTGATCGTTTTGCTCTCAGACATGGGGAGAGGATTAAGATTTTATCCTTTGCCACATCAATAGTGTCAGCCTGATGTTAAAATTCACCGTCCGGTTTATGCCCTGGAGCCAAAGTTCATTCTTTGGATCTGTGCTCCAATAAAAAGAGACATTCACTGCACTGCACAGAATTATATCATTATTATTATATCATGCGCAGACACCATACCAAATAAAACAATAAATATTATAAAAATGTAATTAATTTTAATAGGTGGAATATATTTAATAGACAAACTACAGATTTTATATGTTTATTTGTGATTATCAAGACTTGCAGTTAATAGAAACCAAAAGACAACTTTTGAAAATTTCAGTAATACCAATTGTTATAAATTATTGTTATAATTTATAATGGTTGGTTATAAATTATAATAAAAATATCTCTAGCACAGAACTGGTTTTACAATTATGGGGGACGGCTAACAACTGGACAGCTGTGCAGCGAACTAACACATGGAGGGAGAGTTAGGCATAAACAGTCATAGCTACAGCAGCTGGCTGTTGAGAATGGACAGTTGAGTTGAAGGAAAAACGAGTGGTAGAAAATGTGCTTTTATTTTTCTTTTACTGTAGAAGTAATTACTGTAAAATTAACATAAAAAGTCAAATTAGAGATCACAAAAGCACTTGAAGACAACAGCCTTAATTTTTGGAGACAGATTTTGGAGTCTGATGAACTAAAATAAAAGTTTGTGGCTATAATGACCATTGAAAAGTTTAAGCTTAAAATCCTGAATTTGTGAAGTATGAGAGTTGGGATATTGAGTTTGCAGCAGGAGGGACTGGTGCACTGATCCACCAAATGAGGAGATTACATGGGCTTAAGGACAACCAAGTCAACATGTCTGGTTTGTGTTTCAGCAAATTGGCATTTGAACCAAACTAAGCTTAACGTTTTGGATGTTTGGACGTTCACTTCTTAATTTGAAAGTAAAAAAAAAAACAACCCAAAAAGCAAAAATAAAAAAAAAAATAATAATCTGGCATTTAGGAAATAATAAAAAAAAAAATAGTAATGCTAATACTGAACAAAAACAAGAAAGTGAGACACAGAGAGAAAAATATATTTTTACATTATGTATATAAATATCAGGTTCATCGATGTTCCTCAGTGGGATCGTCAGATCCGTCTCCAATCATCACTGACAAAAACTGAAAGATACTTTGCATATCAAGCAGAACTATTTTCCCGTAGAGGAAGTTTGATGATGCATGTCTCAGCTCCCAGGTTTTCACTGAACCACACACAGATCAGTTTAATCATTTTGTTGCCCTGATGGAAGTAAACAGTTTCTTTAAGGCCATTTTCTGTGGTGGCATGAATTGGATAGATAACAAGTTTTCTCTTTTAATAAACATAGAAGTAGATGAAATCACATGAAAGGTGTGTTGCACTTAGCATCTCTAAGAAAGGTTAACATTCCCTTTGATCAGTCAACACTGATGAGGACCAGACATGAAGCTGGTGTAAAACCTCCTGCATCTGTAACAGAACCATCCTTTTAAATGCAATTTACAAAAGATGACTCAACATGCTGTCAAAGAAGTGCAACTATTTACAATGTGGAAATCATATCCTCCTTAAAACATCCATTTATTTCTAAATGTAAGGGGAAAATTAAAGCCTCAAGAAACCTTCACTTCATTAAACCAAGTTCTTAGTAGCTTTGGAATAAAATCTAAACTAAACCCACCTTCAGATCCAAAACTCAAACTTATTGAAGGTTTATGTGTTTATGGGTTGGCCAGACTGGATGTGACGCCTCACGTCTACGTTTTAGATAATCTAAGTAGTTTATATTTAGGTTGAGTTTAGACGACTATATTGATTAATTATATTAGGACAGGACATATGGTTAAAACAGAGTCCTATTTAAAAATTTTTGGGTAATGATGGACTGACCTGAAATAAACATAAAAAAGATGTCAGATGATTGCAGTTTTTACTGTTTAGTGGCCAGGATCAAAGACTCATCAAATAAAGGGTCTTTCTTATAAAAATCTGGAAGAAAAAGATATGAGAAAAAGGATATTATGGACAGTATCACTGAGGAAATTAAATGAAAATGAAAACTAACAGATTGGATGGATTTACCAGGAGAACGTTACACTATTTACTTGTAATATTTTCTCATTTTCATAAATAAAAATGAATTGCAAACTTCTAGAAACAACTGGCTAAATATTATGAGGCAAAGTCAGAAATCATAATGTGAATGTGATGAATTTCAGACGTTTAAAGGAAAAATAACAACCTATTTAGTTCACATACAAAGTTCAAAATTTGGCTTCAGGTTTGACTCACAAGAGAAAGTTTTGGGTCCTCATGGGTTCTGGGTCCTGATGGGTTCTGGGTTCTGCTGCGTTCTGGGTTTTGATGGGTTCTGGGTCCTGACAGGTTCTGGGTTCTGCTGGGTTCTGCGTGGCGTTTGCATGTCCTCTCCCTGAATGAACTGTGTTTTCTCTGTATTGGCCTGGAGACAAACTGATGATCTGTCCAATCACCTGTCACCCATTCAGAGCAGCAGAGGGGAAATGAATGAATTCATTCTTCTGTTTGTTTTACAATGAAAACAGATGATGTGAAAATAATGAACAACTTCATGATAAATATCAAAAATGTGACTTTCTCCCACAAGACAATCTTTCAGGCAGTGTTCATGTCACTGTGTTGCAGGAATATAACTTAAATAAGGTACGTTACCTGCAATTTAACAGAAGGTTTAATGTGACTTGGCCCTTTGCTACCTGAAGTGACAAATATTTCACTGTACATCTTCAGTCAAAAGTTACAAAAAGTTTTGTTTGAGGTCAAACTAATTTACTGATGAGCCATAGCAGCAGGTAGAACTAGATTTAAGAGATTCGGATATCCTCAGAACCATTTTGAGCTGCTTTTCCATCCATTTCTAACACCCTTGTCCCTTAGTGGGGTCAGGAGGGTTGCTGGTGCCTCTCCAGCTAAGGTTCCTGGCGAGAGGCAGGGTCACCCTGGACAGGTCACCAGTCTGTCGCAACACAGAGACTGACAGGACAAACAACCACTCACACCTAGGGAGAATTTGGAGAGACCAGTTAACCTGACTGTCATGTTTTTGGACTGTGAGAGGAAACCAGAGTACCCAGAGAAAACCCACACATGCACAGGGAGAACATGCAAACTCCATGCAGAAAGACCGGGACCGGGAATCGAACCCAGAACCTTTTTGCTACGAGGCAACAGCTCTATCGCACGTTTTTATATTTATAAATAATCTCTTCAACCTTTACTGGTTTATAGTCTGTGACAGTTTGGAGTGCAAATCTTATGTATTTTTCTTTATTTTCCAATATATAAATAAATCTGTGAAAAACAGCAAATTTGTTCTAATGAGTTCAACTGGAGTATTGAAGCATTTCTTGTGAAATACTGGAGGAACATAATGGGTTTGAGATCTTTGTAGTTGGACAAGGTCAGTGATGGCTAAACAATAGATTCTGAGCAAAAGTCTTTTCTTAAGTAAATCATCACCGTAAAGCAAAGTTAATGAACCTCCTCAGACTCTCCGACAACTGGAATTGACATGATGCATTTGTGGGTTTGAACCAACAAAAATGTAGGACTCATTACTGACTCAGTTCTTACTGACCAATGACATTGAAGTTCTAACTGTTAACCTGATGTGAGTGAGCTTCAGGCATAAGACAAGACAAGCATTTCTCTGAGAAGGGGAGGAATGGGAGTCAATTTTTCGATCAAAAATATAAATTGAACTTCATAAAATAGCTCTAGATATAATGCTATGAAATTCTAGTAGTATTTGAAGTTATTTCGAAAATGTTTTCTGTCTTTAAGTTATAGGATTTTTTAAAAAAGTTGAATGTCCATCCCAGTGGACATAAGGAGTTGGGATATATTAGCTCACATTTACCTATTCAGTGTTAACAAGCGTAGGGAACAAAGTATCCGTGAGCATTTGATAGTTTATTTGTGATTTCACACGTAATTTATTTCACTTCATTTTTTTAATGTTCATGCTTCTTATAAGCTCTCAGACCTTCTTGAACTGCTTTTAATATTTATATTTTCCCCCTATTTTTCAATTCTGAGTAACATTTTTGCATTGTAGATAAAAATCAAATCCAAAGGGCTAAAATTCCTCCAAAATAAAAGCTGAAGGAGAACAAGATTGGAAAAATAAAGAAAAAAATCTAACGGATGTTTCCTGTTGCTACAGCAGACATTTAGACCAAATACATTAGAATTATTTTGAACAAATCACCTTTTCTTAATGTTTTGTTTTAATTAAAATTCATCTCAAGCCTTTTCTCTGGTATTATCTTTCCGCTCTTCAGACTTTCTATTTAAACCAGACTATCTATATTGGGCAGAATGCCATCATTATCTTACTGGCTAAATTAAGCATCTTTTGTTTGTTTTCGCTCTCCGTCTCACTTTACTCATTTAAATGTCAGCTCCATGTTTTTATGGAAATGTAACAACATCAGGGTCCAAAAGAATTAAATGAAGTTATAACTTGTCTGTCTTTAATGCCACTGAAAATCTGCAACATCTGAACAGATTGATGATGTCCTGAGATAACAGTGAGTCTTTAATGTTGTAGCTGTCAACATGCTTACCTCAAAGTCAGGTGGGCTAGTTGTCGTTCTGCAGCTTGCTGCCTGACAAGCAGCTCTGCATGCCGTCATACCCTTAACTCTGACCAGCAGGCTCAGGTCTGAGGTGAGCAGCAGATTACCTCTGCTCTGCACAATGCATGTTATCCTTCACACATTCCAGTTTATTCTGTCTCTGGGTGTGCGGAGGTAGAATAAGCATGGAGGGATTATGCTTCATATCTGAAGAAGCTTCAGACTGAGCTTGCAAGGCTTTTGATCCAGTATTAAGGGATATCTTTGTTTTTCCTGCAGGTTCACGTTTTCCAGAAATCCAGTTGTTGTTTTTCTCAGTGTTGGAAAAATTAGATATGTTCCTGCAAAACAAGAACCCTACAATATTTTGGTAGTTCAGATATTTTTCTTGGTATTTTATAGCATAATCAAGTCAATGTTACATTCAGTAATTTTTTTAATGCTGCATATATTAAATGTGACTTAAACAAAATTTGAGTTTGTAATTTAATGCCTTGAAATTGGGCCTCTGTGTCATGGTTTTTGGGATATTTTGGACCCCCATGCAGAGAGGCTCTCAGGACACCAGACAAGTTTTAAAAATGTATTTACAGAAAAACGAATGTGAAATGTCAGCGAATGTCAGTGAAATGATGAATTCCACAGGTGATCCGGTTCAAGATCAGGAAGACCGACAGCTTTCTGGAAAACAGGCTGGAGAGGTGAGTTCAGTGAACAGACTGGAGATGCAGTTGGCAGATAAAGTTTACTTATGCAGGAAATAATTTCCGCCAGAAGCCGAGTAGCGTATGGTGTTTGCTAATTGCTGCAAACTAGTCTGAAGGAGCTGGGTGGGTTGGGTATCGAGGAAAACTTTAGAAATGTCCAGGTTTATTTTTTTCAAATATTCAATAATGAAGTTTTTTCTAGAAAATTGTTTTCTTGCAGAAATCTTTTTTTCTTCATATCTAGAATGACCTTTTGTAAGGAACAGCTTAATAGAATTTCATATTATAGTTTAATTTTCTAAATGTTTCAGCTACAATGGGCAGAAAATACTTGTAATAATATTTTATTTAGTTATGAGTGATTAGTTCCTTGATTGGCCCACTTAAAAAAAAGTAAAATATAAATCACAAAACGGATTTGCAGGAAATGTTGGCACTGCCACTGTTTTATTTTGAATTTTTTTTCCTTAACATTGATTTTTTTTGTCTACTCAATACATACAGTCAAATGAGAGGTTGAAATTTTTAACTGTTTTTCCAAATAATTTTGTGCAACTGCAATGCAAAGCTCCACTTTATTTTTAATGCGTTTTACTCTTTTTAACAGGGACATACTTGATTCTCCAATGTAGCATTTCTGGAAAACATTTTACATGTTGCAGTTGTTCATGTCGAAAACAAAAGCCGAGGAAACAAACGTCAAGTGGAATAAAAACAAGTCAACACTCTGACTTGCTTCTGTCTGCTGATGATTTTCCTTCATTGTTTACATCTGCAGCAGCCATTTAGTCGCTGTCTGTCTCTGGAAATCATCTGCACTCAAGTTCATTTTTCTTTCGCTGCAAACAACAGTTCAATCACTTCAACTCGCACATTAACTTCTCCCTCTCTTGCTGCTCCTGCCCTGCAGTTAGACTTTCCTTGGTGTTCTGTTCTTCCAGTGCGGACTGGACACTCATTCCACATGGTGATAGAGGGAAACTGGCAAACTGGCAAAATGTGGAAGCAGATGTTTTTGTCAGTTTCACTGGCCAGCCTTATCTATTTCAAAGTGATAATTTATTTCAGCTTAATTTTTTTTTAAATGTGAGGAATGACAGAGATAAAGAGTTTTGAAAGTATTCAGATGTTAAAATTGACCATTACAGATGTCCTACGGTCAGTAAAAGGAAATTGATCTGATTAATTCTAGTTAAATTTAAGAGTCCTGCAGCAGAGCTGAGGGGCTGAGTGGAGGAACTGAGAATTATCTCCATCTCTATCCATAACTGTGTCTACAGTAATGAGAGTATTTCCTGGTTTATTAACTCAAGACATGAGGAGATTCTGGTATTATTGTTTGACCTTGTGGCATTTGAAACTAAAATAATCTACTGCTAACATTTAGAAAGCTGACAGAAAACAACTCAGATGAGGACAAACATAATAATGGAGTTTCTATTCATCCTGAAGCAATGAAATGCCTTTCCTTTTAATGCCATCCTAACTGAAGAAACTCGTTTTACAGACTGATAATACTCAGCTGTGTCCGCTATTAACAATACTACTACTTTTAGCATAATTAATTACAATTAAAATATTAAATCATTATTCTAAGAATTAACAAAAATGACCAACTACCTTCAACTTTAAATTTTCCTCTCAGTGATGTCAGACAAATATTAAAAAATGAAGCAGTACCTCCACTTAGGGGATGCACCATCTAGGCCAGGGATCCACGAGCCAGCATGTTAATGAAACTGAGCATTTTTTAAAATTTTAAGATTTGTTTTTTGTGTCATTAGGGGGGAAACCATACATATTTTTTTTATTATTTTCCACAAATACTAGTATTCCACTAAAGAAACTTTATCAATAGTCTTTTTTTTGCAAATGTTTTATGTCTTTCTTCCTTTCCAAACCTAAAAATCAAAATTAAATGGTGGTTGTTGGAATTATTGCAACTAATTTCCTACATAAGTTGTGTTTATATTAAGATCAAAATGAGCAGCTCTCAAGCAGCTTTACTTTTATCAGAGACCAAAAATGTTTTTTTATTTGGATGGTAACAGTTGCAGATCCCTCCTATATACCAATTAATATAGTATCGATATCCACATTCACCTCTCAGTGCAGATATTAATTAAGATCATTTCAGCGTATTTTCAGCCTCACAAACTAACCCTTTTCTCAGATCCTATTATTGACAATATATACATAATCATAAATGCTTATTTGGACCACCATGATATAGTTGGATGGTTCCTGCAGCAGGTAAAATGAGCTGCTCCTCAGCTTCGTTTGGCCCCGGCATGTTGATGAGTCAGGGCACATCTGAGAAAGCGACACCACTGTCCTTCTGAGAATCAGAACAAACCCAAACTGAAGCCTTCAGGCTCAGATGAAGGATTTAATTACAGACCTCTGGTAAAAACTCAAAGTACTCTTCCAAAGCTGATGTAGCTTCAGTAAGACATTGGACTTCCATGTACATTGTGAGTGGAATTTCTTTTTCCAAGTATACAGCTATTAAATTCAATGACTGTGCTTCAGAAAAGGTCAAACACTTCTCTGCTAAGTGGTGTGTTTGCACAAAGGAGCAGTCTGTGTGGAGGTGAAACCTTCCCTATATAGTATACCCTTACATATTGCGGCTCAGCAGGGGACAGTGCCAGAGAAACATGCCGGCAGTCATATTTTTATTATGTGCATTTAAAGAAAGTTGATATTCAGACAATTTTTTGAGTTATGGCAGAAACCATCAACCCAATAGAGTTTATACAAGAGTAGAACAAAATAAAAAAGCATTTTTGATTATTCTAAAACATTTTTTTTGGGAGTTTTGAACTAGATGCTATAGTGACTCAGTCAATGGCTACATTCCTTACTGAGGAATTCCATACAGTGACAGCCTGAGGGTTTTAACTCTGAATCACGTGTTGCCATGTAAACTTGAAATTAGAGGTGCGCCGATTGATCGGTCACCGATCATAATCGGCCGATTTTCATGAAATCGGTGATAATCGGGATCGGCCGATCATAGGCTCTGTTACCGATCCCGATCACCTGCATTTCATTTCTCAGCCTGTCTGTCCAGCTGTTCTCGTCTTTCCTTCACGGCGCAAACACGCAGCAACAAATGCTAAGCGATGTGTAACTATAACGCACTGAGTCAATGGGGACGTTTGCGTGTTG
>CAEGAF010004496.1:0-11405 GCA_903067075.1 Micropoecilia bifurca
TAGATAGATAGATAGATAGATAGATAGATAGATAGATATTAACATTTCATTGGAGAAATGTGATGAGCTCTATAAACTTATATGTTGGAGCCTATTAAGAATTAATTTATTTTTGCTAAATTAATTTTCACAGATCTAAGGTTATGTGAATGTTAGATCTATTGTACATTTATTTATGTATTTGTTTGGCTTAGACCCTCCTTGTCACTCAGCCTCCTGCAGTGATTAACAGGCAGAAGCTGCTGGGGCTGATCTGATTGTTTGGTGAAGGAGTGAGGAGTGAAAAGGTTTAACCCTAACCCTAACCCCTGCTAACATTAGCATAATAGCCTGTGAAGACTTTTATGCGTCATCTTTTTAAAGAAAAATTAACCTGTAACCATATATGCGAGTAGTAAAGGCATACATGACATATGAAAATATACTGAAGACGAATAACTCACCTTTAAATAAATTCTGTTTCTTCAAGTGGAAGCTTCCCGCACTTTACTGCGCATGCGCACCACTGAGCTGAAGCATTCACTCCAGTGACAAAAATAGTCAATCCAGTTTACTCAAAATAACGTAGTCTTGTATTTTTCTCAGGCCAAACATGTACATTACTCACATTACTTGAGTTGAATAAACAATTTAGTGAGACTGGAGTAAAGCATACAAACCTAATTTAAGTAAGAATAGGTATCGCCTTTTACAGTGTTCTAGGCACAGCCAAGATACTGCAGAACCCTCAAGTATTTTTGAATTCAAGTGAATTCAATTCAGTTCAATTCAACTGAACAAGCAATGAGTAACAGAGAGGGCCAGAGATACCGGCAGTGAACTGCAGCCCAGCTACATCTATTATTACAATATCAACAGTCTAAAGGATCCCAGTGTTCCGTAATCACCACTAGAGGGTGCAATCACCATACTTTTTAAAAGTATATAGTTACGAAGGGAATGGGTGGCCTATTTATGATTTTTAAGGTTATCATATGATTGACACGTAATTTAGAGTGAGCAAAATCCAGTGCTTGTCATTTTGTTTTATGTTACTTTTTTAGTTTAACAGTTCTCTAGGCTTTCAGATTTATTTTCTTTGAATGTTTCTGAATGTTCTCTCATCCTCACTTCAGTCCTTTTGACAGAAATGTTTTAATGTCAAATCTGTTTTAGATGTCACACTTTCATGTGTGTCTTTAAAATGACCTGCATGAGTGCAGGAGAAAGCAAGAGATATTGCATAACATCTATCCACAGTAAATAAACAGTTTGGTGAAAATTATTAAAATATGACATTTTATTGTAAATTAGATATATCTCTTGACATGGAGAAGTGTCATTTGTGATAAGAGCAGTTACCCTTGTCCCATGAACACACATTAAGGGGTCATGAATGTGTGCAAAATTAGGTTCCAGGGGTCATAACAATTCACATGAGATTTGTTGTTCTCATCTATCTACTGCTCTCTGTGTGTACAGAGCTAAGACATGAACCTCCACTAGGAAAACTACAACATTTTTTGAATTTATGAATATGTAAGTCCCTACTTCTTCACTGGGATGGTGAAAACCTAAGCTGCCACAAGCCCCTCACATTTTTTTAACCACATGTCTGTACCCCTCCCTCACTGTATCCCTAATTGTCAAGATCAGATCTGCGACAGGCTGACTCAGAGTGGCGGCTTGACAAACGCAATCATCCGGACAGCCTGGGGTTGAGTGGCCGGTGGTTGGCAGCTGCCCCGACTCCTCAGCTGGGGCCCCTATGTTTTAGGCCCCGAGGGGGGTCATCACTGCCATGGGCCACTACTGACTGACTGGACCAGTCTGGGTGGATTTGAGCTGGGTGTTGGGGGAACTGTTCGGTGAAGGAGCTGGATGGAAAGATGGGGGAGGAGGAGGAGGTGGACTGAGGAGTGCTGCGAGGTCAAGGACAGGATTTAAAAGAAAGAAAGGGAAGGTATTACAGGGGCCGGTTCAATGGTGGCTGAAGAGATTAGGAAGAGGGTGGGTGAGATTGAGAAAGATAAATATGGATGAGAAGTGTATGACAATTTCTTAGGGGTTCTAAAGAGAACAATCTGGAGCCTTTCCAAGTAACTATCTCAGTATAATGTGTTCTAATGGCTTGGGCCCAAAGGGTGCTGAGGTTGTAGTTGCCAATTTTCTCAACCATCGGACTGAGATTCATCCAACCAGCCCCCAACATCTAACCAGCAGCCTTGCTCTCTCCCTTTGCCCTCCATCCCTGGTGACGTGCCATGAATCCGAAGCTATTAGATTATGCAACGTTGTTCAGCCAGTGAAAGCCTACTGGGAGCCTCAACAGACAATTAGCTGAACCACAGTCGCGCAAATGGTTAAGTGTGGACTCCAGTCAATTGAATAATGGGCAATTGCAAGCTCCATTTCATTCGGTGATATGCTCCTGGTGTAGTGGGGGCAAGTGTGTGGGTGTGAGAGAGTACTGAAGGAAAAAAAAAACATAATGGCACGGTACGTGTTTGCAGCCACTTTAAAGTTTTGCCACACAGTTGACTTATGAACCTTGAGTTTCTTTGTCAAATGTTACGAATCACAATTTAACTTTTTTTATGAAGATGTTTTTGCAACATTTTGATTGAGAATCTGACTGATTTGTGCTGCTTTGCACAATCGCAGAAATTCGTCTACTTTCAGCTGCAAGTAGACGAGTTTCTGGGTTCCCACTGATGTGTTACAAAGCATGGGATGTCAATGTTTTGGGCCCTCACTGTGGTTCATGTAGCAACTATGGGTGCACCGATTTATCGGCCAGCCAATGTCCTTAATTTTGGGAGAGCAATGATTGAGCTGTGATCAATATGTAAAGTTGATTTTAGTCTCCGATCTTATTTACCTCGGCAAAGAGGTTTGACTGTTAGCCCCGCCCACCAGGTCATGTTTGCACGTTTACATTTAGCAATACTCACCCCACTGTTGCCAGCTCAGCGACTTTCTTGCTCCTTTTAGCAACATTTTAGATAAAAAGAAAGTTGGTTTTGGCCAAAATTGGAATCGACAGGTCATGCTTTTTAAAGATCGGCAACAGGGGATCAGCCAATAAACTACAATCAGTGCACCTCTAATAACAGCTGTTGTTAAATGTAGGGTCAAAAGCAGCATGTTGACTGTGCTGCTCCAAATTAAGCTTTTCATAATAAACAGCAATGAAAAAAAGTCCTTATAAATGCAAATCATATTTTGTTTTTGTAAGATTCCACACAAAACTGGACTTTATTTGTACCTGGTCTAATCTAGAACTTAGTGTAAGGTCAGTTAGAGAAGAAAAGTCTAGGAGGGAAGTGGTGTTGCTAACTGTATTGACTGGTTCCTCCTGTAACATCCTGCTGTCTGTGACTGGTTAAGTCTGAGTCTGTGGTGCTATTCATATCGACTGGGCTGCCGAAAGGACGCAGCAACTTGATGTTTGTGTGCAAATGACATTTGTTGATATTGATTTTTTTCCCTCAGTAGATTCATGTGGCATTACTGTGTTGTGTTTCGAAGCCCATTATCATGACTAAACTGTTTACTCTACTTTCTATTAGACTAACTGGTTTGAAGAAATAGTACTTTTCACATCATAACTGGTCACCTACTGAAAATCTAGATATCATACGTTAAATTAAAAGGTCAGGTTATGCACTAATATAACTCTTTATAACCCCTTTTCCAGCATCATTGCTGCACCTCAGTCCATCTGGCTAGACCCGCCTCTTGTCAGCAGATCAGAGTTTACAGAGAATTAAAGGAAAATTATTCAGAAAAAAGTATCTCAAATCCATTTTATCAATAAAAACTTTTAAGAAAAAACAATGTCTAGCCAAACTACTGTACTACAGCACAAAACAGATGAAAACAAGACACAAACAAAAACAATAAAATACAAATGCTTATTATGTTTCATTTTACTTTTACTGTATAAAAGTAAAATGAAACAGAAGCAAAAACAAGCTAACTGACAGTGTCAAAAATTCATTGAAAACATATTTGTGTTTGGATGTAATGATTAAAAAACTGGTACCGGCATCCTGAGTGAGCTGAGAGGAGGCCTGACTGATCCAGTCATAAAGTGAAATAATCCTACTCAGTGCAATAAAAACATGGATTAATACCCACGGGTTTTAGAAATGGCAAAAGTAAAATCATATCTCCAACATTTCTGAAACTTTTTTAAAATTCAATGTTGAATTCTGTGGAGTTTTCATTTGGTTCCTGAGAAGATCGGCTGTTTGTCTGAGGTAGCCAGGTGCTGTGTTGTCAACATGGCTGCCCAAAGTAGAGGGCGAGCCAACGTTTCCCACTGGAAACAGGTCAGGTCACAAGGATTAGCCGTGGCACCGGACATCCCCAAGTCAACTGATCCGCCTCAACAATGACCGTCTCCAAGCGACGACAAAGAGCCGAGAGCCGGCAGAGCGAGGCGGAGAAAACGACAGAATATCAGAGTAATTTGCTCCAACAATGATGTGAGATATTTGAATAGATTGTATTTTGTATGTGTGTGTGAGTGTGAGTGTGTGTGTGTGTGAATGTATAATGTCTTCCAAACAATTTCTTCTTTATTTTTGTTCCTTTTTATGCCATTTATAAATGAACCATCTCACAAATGCCTGAATTGGTTGTGATTGTCGAGTTGCACAATGAAATTTAAAGTGCTCTGTCAGCTATCGACTCCTGTGTTCACCCAATGACATATTTTCCAAAAATTTCGTCTGCTACATTATAAATGCAATAGCTAACATACCAGCTTCAAGATTTTGGACTTGTCATCAAAAAGATTTGAAAAATCACTTAGTCTTCTGCAGTCAGAGTAAATATATTTGCCTCTGCTAATTGTTCAGTCATGTTCAGCATTTGGCAATCACATGGAAGACATGTAGCATATTTATTCACCTGTTTTCCTATAAGATAGAAAAAAATGTACATAAGAAGAATGATAAACACTGTTACCTTGGCGATATTTGACAAACAGTTGCCAGCCAGTCCATTAAAACAGTTTGAACATGCATACACTGGTTTTAAATATCAGCTTTCTTGGCAAAAGTAAAGACGTTTGTAAAAGGAAAAAAAATGGTGTGGTCAATAATCAAATTCTGTTTATTTCTAATAATTAAAAAAAGATGTAAAAACAAAAATGGCCACCAATTCTCTACTTTAAATGGAATCTTGTTCTTCCATCGTTACATGTGGTCAAGCTGTAAATGTCTTTTACAAAATTGCCAGATTTGCTGTGGCTTCTGTTTTTTGAGGAGATAATGAGGGATCTCTGTCACTGGTCCAAGAAAATGCTTCACATGGTGACTAATGAGCCTATTTGTAACTAATTATCTTGTTTGTTATGTTTGTCTCGAATATTGAAACATCGCATTAATTAGAAAGCAAAACAACTGGAATAAAATCACAGAGGCAGAAGGAAGTTGTAGGTGAAATGTGTGAATGTGTTTTACGAAGCCAGTGCTTGCAGCATAAAATAAATTATTTTAATAGTGACATTAAACTTGCATGCAGCTTATTAGTGGTTAAACATTTGCTAACTTTGCACCACCTTCCAGTTGCAGTGCTGACTGTTTTCTTCATTCAAGTTTGTCAGTACAAATAAAGTAATATCATAGACAATATTAAGTTAAAGACTAATACATTTTTAAGAAACACCATGTCACTTTCTATTAAAGGATTGTGGTGCAAAAGGTCTTTAAATAAATAAATAAATAAATAAATGTTGTTCTTATTACAGTACTTAGTTAAGAAAGCTAAACTGTAACTTATTTTTGTTGGGCTTTATGGATAAAATCAGAGTATTTCCATGTTTCATGCAAGGAATGAATACAGAAAAAAGAATAGATCCAATAAGCAGCCTGGCAGGGCAGTCAGCCATACTGGTACTCTCTTCAGAAGTTATGGCAAGTATTTCCTCAACAGCATCAAGCTTTAGCTGCACCTTAAGCAACTGAATTGTACCAATGCAACACTTTTTGAGCCATACTGGCCACCATGCAGCACACTCACCCTTGCCTGTGGGCACATTGGTATCTGCAGACTTCTGGAGGGTTGTATGGACAGCCGCATGGGGTCAGTGAGTATCGTCTGACAGCAGATCAGAGAAGAGAGCCTCCTGCCTGGTTGAGTTCCCAACACAACACTTTTCAAGCCAAGCACCGTCCCCAGGTCATATCTTTGTCCGCTGACCGACTCATCCCGGAGCGGGTTCCTTATCCCTAATACTTTGATTAGTTTTGATGGAGAAAAGTTCCCAAGAGACTTTTTAAATTAGCACGAGTCAGATGTGAGTCAAAGCTGAAGTAGTTCTGTGTTTAGCAGGTTGATTGGACTTAATTCCTGAAAGTCTAATTTGATATGCATTAATCCCTGGATTAGCAAAGTGCTCTCCCCAAGGGGTCCACAGTCTGGGTCTTCCCAGCAAACCGGGGTCAGTAGGAGCATATTTCTTTGCAAACATGACGCCAAATTTGATAATTATGAGAAACTCGACGTAAACGTGTTTTTTAAACACAGCACCTCAGCAGTTCCAAAAACCCATTGTGGCTAAATCCACTCTGTGTCTTTTCAAATACTTCTCCTTTAAAAGATGGGGAAAAAAGCCAGGGAGTGAGGAGAAGGCCCTGCTCATTAACCCCTCCACACTTTACAATGAGTCCTGGAGGCGCACTGTGCCAAAGAGCCAGCACTCCTCTAACTAGGTATCTGGGTGGGGGTGGTGTGTGTGTATGTGTGTATTGGGGGGATTCAATTTTCCAGTACAATGGTAAAACCCAATATTTCTCTCAAAAACCGCAGAATAAAATTGCATGAATTTTACTTTTGTGCCAAACACATTAGCAGTCGATTGAGTAATAACTCTAAGAGCAACACGTGATTGAAATGGCGACAGGTAAATACAGAAACACTCTTATCTGAACATTTTTAACTGAGGACAGACCAAAGAATTTGGCGCACCGCAGCCAACCATCATTTGTATATTTATTCATGTAAAACTAAACTGTTTCTTCTGTTTCAGCAAGCCTAGTCCAGGCCAGTAGAAAACCTCCTCAGCGCTTTGTTAGGGAGGAAGTTGTCGAAAGGTCGAAAACTGTATTCCATTTTAGCTCATATCTCAAAAGGACTTGACCTCTAATACCATTTATAGTGTTATTGAATCCAACATGTGCATCGCTACTTGTGGATTTCATTTTTCATATTTTGCATTAATATTCATCAGAGTTCTCTGATCACAGAGCTAGATCCTGCTAACAGTTTGTAAACGTGCAGCAGTTGAATTACAGAAATGTTACTATGCTATAATGCAAATCGATTTTATTATTTTGTTAGAAAAATGTGGAACATCATGGTTCCAAACAGTTTGTATTTTTTTTGTTTGTTCTTGTGATGTAAAGCACTTTGAACTGCCTTGTTGCTGAAATATGCTACACAAATAAACTCGATTGATTGATTAACATATATGTTGCCTTTCTGTCCACATTTTCAATTTATCATTGTTATCCTCACTGAAGCAAAACGGTAGAATAATAACCTGTTATTTGTTTTCTTTTTCCTTTTACTACTTAATACATGTTAATCGGTAAACCGAGTTATAGAGTAATGTTTGTTTCAAGCATATTTTACTTTCTAGAAGGGATGTGTAGAACTAGACACCAGGAGGTGACAGACGCCTGCTGTTTCTGCTCTGGACCAATAATCTTCTGATATTTTTTACTGTGTAAATTCTGTATTTAAAAAGCAAGTATTTCTAAATTGTTGTAATTTTGCCTAAGATCTCCACAGCCCACCTCCATCCTTCACACACATTCATGACATGCCCCACCAACATGAAAAGAAACAACAATCTACCTCTGTCTAGGAAACATTTAATTTAAAATACACAAATAAGGACAAATGAGCTGAGTAACATTATAATTCTTTTTTTTTTACCTGTAATAAACATTCAGTAAAAATGGCAAATGTAGATTAAGTATTTTAATATGTAAATTCTATCAGGAGACATCTTATCAGTCATCAGGGCTTAATCAGAATTGTAAGAATAATTTCTCAGACATCACACTGGCAACATGTAGAAGTATAGACAGTAGCCATAGTTACCTTTACTCAGCTACATTTACTTGAGTAACTTTTTTTGAAAAGAAAAAGTAATTTTATGAATATTTTTAATCATCTACTTCTACTTAATTAATTTCTGAAGAGTAATATTTTTTTACTTTTATAAATGATTGTCATTTTGGTCCTTAAAAATAGAACATTTCCATTTAACTTTAAATTTGGTCCATCTGATTAAGTAATGTTTTATGAAATGATTGATAATTTGATAAGTTATTCAGTACTTGAGTAGATTTTTTTTACAACAAACTTTTTTACTCTTGAGTAAATTTTTTTGGACGGCTACTCTTTACTTGAGTAAAACTAAGTTGACGTATCGCTATGGTTACTTCAGTACAAGTTTCAGGCACTCTGCCCCCCCTGATTATAAATGAGTTTTCTCTTAGCCATATCCTCTGCTGTTGCGTTGCTATACTTTTTTCTTCTGTTGCTGCCAATTTGATTGCTAAATTGATGGTGTTGCAGTTTTCCATGTAAAAAATCTCAAACACGCAGGTAGCTTACTGTTCCATGTGCCGCACAAGGTGCCCTTTTTCCCACTTGAGTACCTGCCCCCAAAATATCTGTGCACGCCACTGCTCTCTGCCATTTTGCAGATGTTGTGGGAACGTTATCTACTGGCTGCGCTGACACAAACTGTCCCCTCTTCATCCTCTTAAGAAGAAAAAGTCGTCGCCGCTGCCGCGGGGACGCTTTAATTGGAATTTCATGCGGGCTAAACAGAGGGGAAGCTCATGTAAGTTAACATTTGGTCGAATTAATTGGTCCTTTTCTCTCTTTTCACCTCAGTGAAGCTCTTGCGGGCCGCAGACGAAGCTTCCCGTTAATCTCCCATTTTAAAATCAATTCACTGGGACAGACAAAGAGTCCGCCTCGCGCTTTTCTTCTCTTCCTGTCCCAAACGAGCTCCTTTGTGGCCCGCAAATTGTCTAAATCCCCCTTCGGCGGACCCCCGTCGGAGGTGGGGGGTAGCGGGGGTCGAGGGGGGTTGGGGGGGGCAGCATGAAGACGTCCTCGTGTTACTGACAGCTGATTAGCGCGCGCTCCCGCGACCCATAATCTCCGCAGTGTGGGCGCGCGCCTCAAGTAAAGCTCCCAGTCTCTCGTGTTGGTGGATGTTGAGGCCGCCGCTCAGATGTGAGGGAAATCCAGAGAAAGAGCGCGAAGAAAAGGCCAACCTGCCCGCTTAAGGTTGTTTACTGATGTTCGTGTCCCGCGGCCTGCGGGCGCAGCGCAGGTCGGCGGTTGCTCTGTGAGCGACGTGCGCGTGTTCGAGCGCGCACGTCGCTCGCGGCTCACAAGTTGAGGTTTTTATTTGAATGAAATAGGAAACGGGCTAATGAGTGAATTTTGCTTTTTGTGAGAAAATGTGCAAATACGGGTTTCCGCACAACGTCCGCAAACGGAGCCCGTTGTTCCCCGGGATTCATTCAGGACAGTTTAACCTGAGCGGTTAGATGGCAAGAATAGAGGAATGCAAACACTCATCACAAGTCCAGGTTTTCAGTGTAATAATAGACAGAGAGAAAACATGGGGACCATTTATTTCACCAGATAGACGTTTTGGACTGACCACAAACGTCCAAATAAGAATAATGACACAGATTCCTTAGAAAAATGTCTCCATCCGATTATATGATTTTAATTTGTGGGATACAACACTGAACCAATCGGGGTGTAAAATCTTTCACTCTCAGCTGTCTTAAATGTTTGAAATCGTTTTTGCAGTAATAACAGTCAAATGTCGCGTGGCACGAAACGACCTGGGTTTCGTGTTTCACAGAAATGCCTTTCAGATGTAATTTTAGTTTAAAAATAAGACACTTCATCATGTGTCAGAGAAAGACACATTGTGAAACTCGTAATCTTTTGATTACAAAGATCCACAACCTTCTTTGTAAAGTACAGAGAGAATGAATAAATGTAAAAAAAAACAAACAAACAATTTCTTCCTCCGGTCCCCTAGTTTTAACAGCTTGCATCATTTGAGACCTGGACCCAGGTCAAGAACTGTTCAAACTGTCATTGAGATTTCATCTTTGTAGCATTTAAAGGACATCTGAAGGACATCTGGCCGTTTTCTATCGTGATAGTGGCTGAGATTCGTGCTACGTGAACACGATTTATCTCTGCGACATAATTTACACTCATCTCGGAAACTGACTTCATTAGCAACACCGTCTATTCAACAAGAGATGCGTTGAAAGATCGAACATCAGCTTCACATAGTTTGGCTTTCGTCTCTTCTGGTCCCTTTAGGTTGAGTTATTTGCTCAACACTGCGATGCTCCGCCGGACCTGCAGGTTAAAGTTAAAGTTCCAACATCATCTTCTGCTCTGTCTGGTGATTCACGTCTGCTCGTTCTCTTTGGCCTTTTCCCTTCTTTCTTTCCATTTTCATTACCAGATTTCTTGTGGATTCAAGCCATCGTGGCTGCGTGAATATCCTTCTTGAGAGTTTTTTTTAAACAATCCTTTCTATGTTTTCAGAAGACCAGATGTTTTTAGGGGGACCAAAAAGACTTATATGTCGACAGGCTCATATTGACTTGTGCAGGTATTTTTTTTTGTTTGAAATACTAATTCCTCTAGTTTCCCCTATTCTGATCAAAATTCTTTGCTTCGTAAGCTTTGTAAAGACAACCCTGCACCAGCCCACATCCCATTTTCTACAGAGAAAACAATGCGTTGCTGCAGTCTGACACAGAGAGATGATCCAAGAAAAGAAGACAGAGTGTCACTTCGGATCCTCGTCCCTCCGAGTCCAAAAAGTAGAACTTTTCTGTGATCACAACATATATCTTCTCTAACTTGGTCTGTAAGACCAGCTTATACGCCACCAGCGCTGCGTGCGATCTGTCTCTGGAAGTTCAAAACTCCAAGACGTCTCTCTGCGAACTTGGTGCGTTTGCAGAGGGGCGCTGACGGGGTGAAGGTGAGCAGAGCGTCAGTCATCTGCCAATATTGGCCTTGCCAGGTTATTCCAGGGCCGGCCGAGCGCGTTAATTAGCTGTTAATAGAAACGGAGCCATTTGGGAGCACGTTGCGACTCTCCGCAGAATGTGCGCCGGGATAATATTGTTCCAGGAGACGTGCGCAGAATGACCCAGACTTTATTAACACGGGGGCCCAGATGACGAGCTGCGGCCTGAGTGCTCCATTATCTCCCAGTTCTGATGAGTGGCTCCGGATGAGACGCGCCCGGTGGGGGGGGGGGGGGGGGGGGGCCGCGGGGGGGCGGGGGCGGCGCGGGGGGGGGGGCGGGGGGGGGGGGCGGGGGGCGGGGTCGG
>CAEGAF010004505.1:0-48313 GCA_903067075.1 Micropoecilia bifurca
ATCGGAATCGGCGATTTTCCCTCAGGGGTGATCGGTATCAGGATCGGCAGGAAAAAACCTGATCGGCACATCCCTAGTTCAATCCACATGTTTCAATACTTTACTTCTAATAATGTCAATGATAATAGCCCTAAATTGTGTTTTACTGAAAATATTAAAGTTATAAAAGTCTAACAAAGAAATAATCAATGCAGGAGAGTCATATAGCTTACACAATCACAGTGCGGACTGCGGAGTCGACAGCTGACCAGACAAGCGTCACGGACAGCCTCCCACAAGGAGAGGAAGGAGAAGAAGCTCTTTGTTCATCGAGTTTATATACAAGTTTACATGGACAGAAATTTGTTATAGAAAAACTAGGCCGTTGTAAAATTTGCATTTCATTAAAATTTTGATTAAATTTGTGATGGAATTTTAATCAAAATTGAATTCCAGGGTTCTTTAGGTCCAACTTTAGGTTTGTACAATCAATAATCGTTTCTATCTTTTGCCGTTAGTGGACAATATTTTATCAAGTCTAATACATCAATCTTTATCCAATAAAGCTGAGTTCCAACTTCTGAATTGAATGACTAAAACAAATGTACCTTTCAACAATTTTCTATGTTTTTGAGATGCACTTTTCTCAAAATTATAATGAATCAGACATGAACTGCTAATCATACAAAGAAGTATTTTGTAGTCTTATGTCTTGGAAACAAGTGAACATTTTTATACTTATATACTTTTTTCTGTTTATTGTTACTTACGTTATAAGTCTCCACCTTGACTCGGTTCTTAAAGATGTGGGTAGAGAAGTTGGCTTTCTGGAAGACTTCATCAAACTCTGCCTCGTCCTTAGGAACACACACACACACACACACACACACGCACACACACACAAATATTCAGGGGTAAACAAAAAGTTTGGTGAAAACTCTAAAAGGAAGCACTCCGTTATAGTTAGATCTCCTGGGCGAAATTGTTAAGAAGAACTGTATGTGGCAGTTTCTCCTTTTGTGTGTATGTGTGTCAGAGTCTCACTGTTTCTCTGAGCTGTCCCAGCTCTTCTGCCTTGCGACCCAGCAGGACCTCAGCTGTCTCCTGGAAGCATGTCACCCACTGGTTATCCCCGAAGTCTGCCAAGTTAGCCTGAGAGTCAAGACAGCGAGAGATGATGGGTCGGGCAAAACATTACTTCTGTTTGTCTGACTGTGTATTTGTGTCATCACTGAGAATAATCACTGCATGTTTGACAAGCATTAATGTTGTTTGTCCCATATGTGCATCATACTCACTGAAAGTAGGAGTCTATATTTGAAGTTGGGGAACTCTCTGTTACACTTCTCGCAGCGGTAAAAACCATTCTGTTGATCTATGACCTTCTTGTTGCAGTCTGAAGACGGACAGGCTTGATACAAACAATTTTCTTTACGCATGTAAACTATAGTTGCCACGCAGCTAAAATAGTCTGCCTGAAAGACAAAAACGACACAAAAAAAGGCTAAATCTAAATATTGAAGAGAGTCTAAGCAGTAAAAACAGATGTATAGAATAATTTTCCAGACCAAACAGGTCTTTGGGTTTAAGTTACTCTGCATCAATAACAACCCAACAGAAAGAAGCAGCATTCGGTTTTCTTCCAGAAAACTTGGCAAACGTCTATTTACTGTAACACCTCAAGCATATTTGATTGTACTTTAAAGGTTTTACCCAAATGCCGTAAAAAGAATGACTGTTTGTCATCAGTCAAATATAACCTGGACACATTGTAAGAACTTTAAAAGCCAAATTTATAAATTAAAGAAGAAGAAAAAAAGACACCGAACAGCAGGAATTATATCTACAATTTAACTTACCAGAGAATAAATGATATCTTTTAAAATAATTGTTAGGTTCCAAAAAAAAGTGCCTAAATCACAAAAAGCAAGACTAAGAGAAAAGAAACCCTGGTAATTAGTAAGAAAGTCAGAGTGTTGGAGCATTTATTTTCCCCATTTATGTCTTGCTGGATGCTGACAGTGCTGGCAGTTGTTAAAACATGGAACTATCTGTAGTAGTCCATGTGACTTGGCTTATAATGAAGTTGTTTCATTAAAATTTCAGAGCATACCCATCTGATTTCTACTTAAGAGGCTTAGACTTCAAGAAAACTTTGATATTAAGTTTGTATGTTTTTGGTTGCAGCTTCAGTGAGGGGGGAAATATAAGCTGCATAAATTAAATCACACCATATTTAAGACACGGGGAAGCTTCCTGTCACCGACTGTATCAGTAAGGTCTATAAGAAGCACATCATTACATGGCGCTTACTTCAAAGAAAAACACTCAAAATGTAGAGAACTAATAATCTTAATATGCTGTACACACAATCACATATTTATTGACTTGCTTTAAGTTTAATTGAATGCATATTGATTGTTGTAACAGAAAAGAATCCCTGTAGGTCTGATGGTTTTTAAGATCACAACTAGAGGTTTGACATTTTGAAAAATGACAGACCCATTTACATAAATGGTACTCTTTAGTAACATTTTTCTTAGTTTATTAGCATAATGCTCCTCTTTTGCCGTTGCTCATTTGATCCCAAGAAAAGTCAAGTTTACGTGATTGAAAAAAGGGAAGCAATAAAATATGACCCACGTCTTAAAAATGTGTTATTAGTACATTTATAAAAACAGCTTTTTTACATCTACACAGCAGCAACTTACATGAACCACTGACATTAACAACCCAACACATTTAAACATCTAAATATCAAAAATATTTCAAGACTGTGATGAGGGTGGAAATAAATGAAATCCTTCCGTTTAATCTGCACCTAGGTCATGCCGTATGGATTTTTCAAACTTAAAAGCACATGTTTGCGTGTGCTAGAAGAGAAAGTGACGGAATCAAACTTTTCAAAGCGAAAGGTGCTCAATGAATAGAGCGGAAGAAGATATCTCATCAAAGTGTTTGTTATGTAGGAGGCAACATCTTGTGAGATGAAAGGGATGCCAGGTGGCGAAGGCCTCAAGAACACAGTGAGTAATCACTAGTCCACAGCAGAGTCAAAAATCACAGAACAGTAGTGGGGCATGATGTCAGCTTAGTAGGTTTGGACTTCTTTGCAGACATAACACGCAAAAAGATGAGTGGAAAAGTTGCTATCTAATCCAGTTTGCAATCGGAAATAGTCATGACATTCAATCCATTTGATACGATTGGACGTAAGGAACTGTATTTCATCAAAGTAGCATCAGAAAGGCCAGGATGGACGTGTCAAATCAACTCCAATAACCAGTTAAATCCAGAAAGATAAAAAGAAAACTAATTCAAATGAATAAGCATAATATAAGGAACCATAATTAACTAAAAAATAATGATAATAGAACAATCTCTCACCAATTAGACTTAAAAACAACATATCAAATAAAGTGAAAATTTTTTCCATCTTTGAAATCTGGTGAATAATATTTATGTATATATATATATATTTTTTTTTTTTTTTGTCAGATTTTTTACCAGTAGATCTAACAGCTAAATGATATTAAGGGCTTAAACTGAGAAGAAATCTTGTCTGAAGTTATGCCAATGTCTTCAATTTTGAAATAAAAGCAATAAGACTTGACTATGAACTGTGGACATTTTTTAAAATGTAACAAACTCTAGAGCGTGTCAAGTGTTATAATTGCAAATGTATGAATCAATATTGAATGAAGATACTCAATTACAAATTTTACATAATATGTGTGACTATTTCATAGTAAATGTGTTTTTAGAAGCAGCATATAAAGCTTCTTGCCCAATGACCCCTGGACACGGCACCAGCAACCCTGCGACCTGGCAAAGAAAAAGTGTGAACAGACAATGGTTGAATTATTTTTTTCTGTTTTATGTTATGGAAAAGTTAACGCAGAAGACTCTAAAATAAATTTAAAAAATGTTTTCCGGTGTTCAAAAACCCTTCTCTTCCAGACTTGAAAAATGGAAAAACCTAATTTTAAGAGAGTAAAAACCTTGAAATAAAGACAAAAAGCCAAAGGCCTTCTTAAGTTCAAACAGTAACAAAGAAAATCGCAAAGGGTGCAAAAGGGCATAATTAAGAAAATCCAAAATGAAATTACATCCGACTTGGCATTGGATATCTAATTGGTGCCAACAATTTAGCCCAACTGGTGCATGCATGCTGTTTACACATCTCTATTTGACTTCCAGAAAATCTTGGAACGGCTCACAAAGAGCAGGAGGAGTTTGAGAAATCTTTGCATAATCGATGCAAGACCAGATGAATTTCTCCCTCTCTAATGCGAAAGCTGTGCTAATACATACAGACACACAAGCAAACTGACAAGTATACAAGACTATAATGCAAGGTTATATGCAAACGACCAAATATTTACATGTGCAATGCAGATATAGTGACGCTAAACTTCCTTCTGTTACAAAATCAAATTAAAGTGTGCACAGTCAAACAAAATCAAATTAAAATGCAACGATGCGGCTGTAATTTAAACAGATATTAGCACCTTAGGCGGCAGAACTCAAACTGCTAAAATCAACAGCTAAAAAGGAAAGAAATGTTAATTCTGAGGGGAAAAGGCTATTGCTCTCATCCTGTAGAAGCATGCCATTCCATTTCCATAAATATAAATACAAAAAAAAAAACACACACAGCAGATGAACAATGTCTCACTGAAAGAGGCAGCCCTCGAATGCACCTACATGCAAATGTACAGGAATTTAAAGTACTCATGGAAAATGTGATCCACATGCGCGTATAGAAAACCAGAAAGAATTGATTTTTTCCAACAATACACCAGAGGCCATTTCTTCTCTAGAACAGACTTTAAACAAGATCCAGGAATTACAGTTAGAATATAAAACAACAAGCAGCAGCTAGAGCTGGGCCAGACTCATTACTAATGTTGGCCTAAATGAGTCTATCAAAGACTCTTTCTAGGATGTGGGCCAAAATCACACACATACTGAGGAACGCTGTTCCTCTGCTCTGCAATGCATGATTCCTGCAAAGTGTTTTGTAAAAGCATTGAATGTGAAAAGGCCATTGTGTTTCCTGCATCTCTCATGAGGGGGCTAATGCTGTGCTGCATCCCCTCGACCTCTACACTTACTGTCACTCAGACTTTGAGCCCTCTGACACTTTTCCCCCTCTGGCCAATACTGACTCACAGTTTCATAATCTGTCCACCCATCCATTGACTCGGCGTCCATGCCACCGAGCAAGGACCCTTCAGAAACACTTAGTAAGAAGCTTTTTTTGTATTAATTAGCAGAATTTCCCCCTTTAGCAACATCCCCACTCCTCATCAACACCACACTCCTACGCTCCCATAAGCATGGCTGCCTCGTCACATTTCAAAAGCAAACTGGAAGGATAAAGAAGTGGGGAGGTGATGTGGAAGGCAGTAGGTGGGTGGATGAGGCAGAACTGAAGGCTTGCCGAGTCGTCCTTATGATGGCAGTTAATGTGGATGTAAAGGACAGCAGGACCTTGACCAGGGGTTATTTCATCAATAGCAAAACATGATAAATGAATCCCACAATATTTCATAATTAAAGACTCTCTGCTGAGGTCCTTTCTTTTCTTGCTGTATTCTTCTACAAAGTCTTATAACAACATTTATACCCCTGGCACATTTTGAATGTTGCATTACAATTACAAACTTTAAATGGGGGTATTATGTAAAATCAACTTTTTTGAGCTTTACATCATGTTATGTTAATCTCCCGTGGCAACCAGTCAGAGATGCCTAAACGCTTGCTCATTCAAAGCATCTCTCCTCCAGCCTCCCCTATACAGCTCCTGCAGACTATCAGCAGCAGCAGTTAGAAAAGACCTGGTCAAACTGTGCACCTACTGAGCTCATCATAACTGCTACTGCGCTCTGAAAAACATTTTTATAACTGGAGGAAAAATAAGTACCTGATTGTGCAATAAAATGCCACCATGTGTGAGGAAAATACAGAAAACTCCCCCCTTAATTTATTTCAGTGTGCTTTTAAGTAAAGCAGTTATGCTTCACTTAAGTAAAGCATAACTGAAGTGGAAAGAAAAAATGACAGGATTTAAACATTTTCAAAAAGGATAAGAAAATAAGGAAGGATTCCAGAAAAGGATTGAGAATACACGGGAAAAAATAAGAATGAAAACAAGTGTGTATATGTGTATTTTATCTTTTCATATTTACCCAGAAAAGAGGAATAATGAAATCAAATCCTGTAACTTTCCAATCTGTATAGAGACCCCAACAAACACACAAGCTTACTCCTTATTTAGCTGATATCTGAGTTCAAATGATTGGACAAGACACACATGCATGTTACATGTTTTTGATTTCATTTGTAAAAAAAAATAACGACGCATAATTCTCTGACTACTAAATACGTAAAAGTGAAAAGGATAGTCTTGCATGGAGTATAAAACTTTGGGGCAAAGTCTTTTAATAGCATCACTAGTAGCGTGTAGACGAAACCACTCAGAGATACGCAAACAAAACTGGATGTACGCGACTGACACACATTCTGCAATGTGAAAGTAGTTTTCATTCTTATCACACCAAATCCCAGTGTCACCTTCTGGCACCTAAATGTAATTAAAATTTACACGTGGAAGGGCAACCAAGTGAAAATCCACTTCACATAATTGATGTGGTTGCACATGACGAATTTAATGCTCGTCCCAAAATCCCAAACACACACCCATATCTGCATTAATTAGAAATGGATTGAACACTTATATCCCACACAACCGTCCTTCTCTAACATGCTCCTATCCACACACACACACACACACACACACACACACACACACACACACACACACACACACACACACACACACACACACACACAGATTCTAACACACTATCCAAATTATCCACCCCCAAAGATGGAGGAAACAGGTAGTATGTTAATTTGGATTGCTGCAAATTAGAAAGATTCCATAGCTTTAACCAAAGCTGTAGCCTCAGAGTGTGAGATGGGAAGCCTTGTCCTCGCTTTTCAGTTCAATTACAGAAACAGCTGGGGGTGCACAGAGATGAGTGAGAGCATAAAAGAAAAGAGGCCAAGACAAAAGAGGTAAAAATGAGAATTTTTCACTTTTAAACTCACTGTCCTGCCTCTCACAGTAAAATCTTTCCAGTCGGCATCAAATTCTCAAGCTTCACTTCACCTCTCACTTTAAGCCATCCTTATTTTTTCCAGACTAGTCATCTCTACCATCTTGATCTCTTATATTCTTCAAAACAGATCCCTGTGTGTTGTGAAGTGAAAGTGGCAGTGCTTAAGTTTTTTTTTTGCAATTGAGTCGCTAGTCCACATTTTTATTTTATGCCTCTTTCCTTTCTGGTAATATTATACTCCTTAGGCTTCCTCTAGCACATAATTAGAAATTTTCATTAAAAAATGACATTGATCTTCAAGCTATCCATACGCAGCTTCCAATTAAATGCAAGGAAAGAAGAAAACTAATCTGAGATAAACTGAATTAATTAGATGGGAAGTTTAGCAAGCGCCAAATACCCCTTAGATGGACTCCAATTCTGGTTGAAACCAAGATAATTCTGCTCCGTTTCATTTCCTAAAACGGCAGATGGTTCACTTTAAGATTCACTGCACACAATTCAAATGGTACGTGCTTCCACAGCATAGCTATTTGTGATGAGTTAATCCTTATTCAGTTAAAACAAATTGATAAAAAAATTGTAGCTGCAAAGATTGGAAGACAAACAGGAGTGTAAACATTGCTTTTAAATGTAAATGTTTTAAAATAGTTTTGTGTTTCCAATTCTGAAACTTAGAAAGACTTTGACAGGCATGCAAGAAAATGTAGCTTCAATATGTAGACATGTTGTGAATTACAATTTTGCTCCACGATTCCAAGACAAACAAAACCCACTGATAGTTTTAATGCACTTCACTGGAGCTGGTGAGTTTGGATCAGTTGGGTTTGAAGGCGTCTCTCTAGATTCTGCTTTCATAAGAAATAAAAGCATATGCAAGCAACAAGCAGACTGGTGTAGGGAACCTTAACATAAATGACCCTTTAGTAAAGAAGAAGCTGCCATGTTTGCCTGTGTAGACTGTACCTTTTCACCGTGTCCCATGTTTTCATTCTTAACGTCGCTCAGCGTCTTCCAGTTCATCTTCGATCCAACACCGACTGACACGGTTTCTGTTAGCGACTGGCTGTCAACCGCATAACCTTCCCGGTCATACCTACAGAGGGAGCACAGAGAAACAGACAGAAATAATCATATGTAAATGTGGCACAGAAAGAAAATCTGATCATTTAAATGTATGGATTCTAATAACTTATTATAACGACTCAACAACATAAAACTGCAATAATTTTCAAAAACAACAGGATGCAACATTTTTAATTAGTTGTTGTATTTTCTTCACATGTAGTTAGAATCCCACGAAGGCCCAAATGTAAACATACATTCATACACTGGTAAATAACTGGGGTTCTACAATGTGTTAACTTGACAAGACTAAGGTCCATCAACATGTAGTAAGGGATCATGATTGACTACTGATGGAAGTTTATTTCAATTACTGTACAGTAAAAAAACATGGTCACACCAAACAATTTGATGTTAACTGCAAGTTTTCAGTTGTTTAACTGCTTTGAAAACATAAAAAAACAACAATCTCCTTCAGATAAAAGAAAGTAAGAAGGTGAAGCTGCTGGAACACTGATATCCTCTGCTAACAGTGAGGTCAGTTTCTTTTCTTCCATATTCATCATGTTCAACTATGACTGAAACTTGCACACAAACACAAGCCAAATCTCTGGAGAAAGGTTTTATTCATAGACATGACTAAATTAAGGTGTTTGGCCAAAAGCAAGAAGGGTGATTGGAGGATTAAGTGAGGTTATTAAATCCAAAAACATTCATCAACTGTCAAGCAAGGTGACTGTAGCACCATGCAAGAGTTAGAATAATGAAGGAGAAATGACTCCAGATTTTTGAGCATTCCCACACTCAGAAACTAGATTAAAACTTGGACATAACTGGTTGTCCAACTGAGCTTGTTCATCGTTGTACAAATCATGTAGTGCTAAAGGATTTTGACTGTATGTTAGTGGAGATTTGTGTACTAATTTGAGCCCAAGTCTCTCCCAATGTGGACTAGAGAAAATCCATAGTAAAATCAAAAAGATTTTTGATTTTAAAAATCTCTGGAGCTCCATGCTGCATCATTGGTCCACCCAGAAAAATAAACAATAGTTGAAATAAATCAATAAATTGTCTAAACTAATGAAATTCATGCTGAGTCCATATTAAATGGTACTGTAGATGAGTCTCGTGTGCTTTAACTAGTCATAACAAACTCATTCTCCTCAAAGTTATGCATTTGAATTACACAGTGTAAAAACAAACATCAGTTGTGAACAATCGATGTGATTAAAAAAAGAAAGCAGTTGAAAGTTTGAAAAAGTAATTTGTTAAAAAGTTACTTGATTGTCAGCAGCAGTAGAACTAGGAAGTCTTTTTCCCATGTCTTATTGATTTCTTTGGTTCATTCTGACACAGATGTCCAACATCCACAGCTGTTTTCTTTCATATTACTTTTATACATTATAACTCTTAGTTCAACACTTGTTTCTTATTCTGGGAATGCTCTGTATCTTTTAATTTCTCTTCCCTTTCATTAATCTACCAAAAACCTTCTTTCAGCAGTGATTTGCTCCTCTGTTTTCAGGCTGAGTAGGCCAATAAAACTATACTTGAGATTAAATCAGTTTTCTTCATTTATGAAAACAAGCCCTATCCTAATAATAAAAATAGTTTGCTGCTATTGCAACACAAAATAAAGTAAAACACACACTCTCTTTGCAGAGCTAAATGAAAACGCAGAAAACATTTTACCTCCTGAAAATAAACTTCCTGCTGCCAGCAAAAATGCAGACAGGAGAACCAAACGGCAGTGCAGATCAGCGGGAAACGTCAGCGATTAGAGAAGAATGGAGGCAGTGAAGAAAGGAAGAAAGTCCCATTCAGACTTTTGAGCATCAGCATTAGCTACGTATGTCACATAAAGGTTGTGAAAAATAAAATTGCTGGATAAATAAAACCTAAACTGGAACTACAAAAGGACCAAATGCTTCCGTCAAGTAACATAAAAACCTTTGTTAGCCTGTTTTCTAACTTTAAAGCTGCTTGATGCCTCATTGTTGATTTTAAGAGAAACTCATGCACACGAAAGCATTCTTTCACACACACATACACACAGGAAAAAATCCAAAATGCATTTTTTTTTTTTCTTCCTGTGGCCAGAATTAGGAACAGTCTTAATGAGTGAATGAGTCATAACTCAAAATCCCTCCACAGGAGCTGCTAATAGGAATCCAGTTTGATCCTGCTCAACGAGCTTTAGGGAACAGGCGGCAGCAGTTCAGAGCTGGAATCCAGGAATAAATATCCGCTGTTGGTATTCCATCAATCCAATCTTGACTAGAATCCCGCTGAGACTCGGGCGGCACAAATCAACGGTCTCATGACACTAATCGGGGTTTTTCCACCTCTGTTTGCTTATTATCGTGTGTGTGTGTGTATAATAAATTATTCTAGGTTTGGCTATAATATCTTATTTTATAGGATATGCCGACCACACAGCAAAATGATAAATTTGTATAGTCTTTAAAAAGTGTTCAAACCCCTTTAAGTTTTTCACAGTTTGTAAAGTTACAAACATGGGATTTCAGATTACAGGCCAACACAAAATAGCAAAATGGAAGGAACATTATACTCTGTTTTTAAAGTTTTGTACATATAAAAAGTTTGGAGTGCTATTACATTTAGCCCCCAAAAACCCAGTGCAATCAAGACACCTAAACAGAGGACAAACACAGAATAACTACGAGGGCTGCAGTTAATCGTATTAGTAATTGAGTAAGGCATTGAATCAATTAATTTGAATTTTAAAAATTATATATTCTTGAGATTTTTCATTTAACAACTTAAGGTTATTTTGTACAATATTTGCGTTGCATAAAAAATGCAAATAAATAATTTAATTTATTTCTAAATAAAATAAATGACAAAAATATTTCATTTATTTTGTCATTTAAACAATTTTAAATGATTTTAAAATGACTAAAATTTTAGATGCTTTTTAGCATTCCTTTAGTTTATGCTTGATCATTTGACCAAAAGATGTATCTGCAACTAAAATACTTCTTCAAACATCAACATGTGCATGTTCTTTCAGCAAATACTGTGTTTTAGAGGGCGTAAGGCGTTTGTTAAAAAAATGGTAGAGAAGTAAAATTATCATGACGACCAAGGATCACACCAGAAAGGTCAGGCAGAAAGTTGCAGAAAAGTTTAAAGCAGAGTTCGGTAATAAATGATGATCCCGGGAGGACTATTCAATAAATTATCTGCTAATGGCAAAAGTGTGACACCAGCGCAAACTGACGAGAACCTGGCTGTCAAAACTGACAGAAAAACCTGTCGAGAGGTTCTTGGTAACTCTCAAGGAACCGCGGACATCCACAGCTCAGGTGGGAAAATGTATTCAAAAATTTTTAAAACTTGTGTTACTTGTGTGTTGGTCAAAGACGTAAATCCCACTGAAGGTTGAGGTTTTAACGTGGCAAAATGTGTAGGATTTCAAAAGGGATTAAGAGTTTTGTAGAAGGATATTTCTTTCTGGCTACACACGTCTTGTCTTGAGCAGAATCAGTGACAGAGCATTAGAAAAAGAGAGTCTTAGAAAATCTGTAATTTGTGGACAGTTCTGTATGTGATTATCAGCATGTGTGATTGTCAGTGTACATCAGCGTGACTCACCAGGCCCTGAGTCTGAAGGCTTCAGGTAAATCTGGGTTGACCATGATTGTAGAACTGAACAAAGCTGAGAGAGATATGCCCCGAAAATCAGACAAGCGAGCTCCTTTGATGGCAACAACAGGCTGTCCGGAGTCGTCAAACCTCTCCGCCTGGAGAAGAAACAGAAAAAGACGTCACAGACTGATATAGAGGAGAGAATGGGAGACAGGAAAAGAGAGAGGTCTTGCATGCTAATCTCTGGCTCCAACTTTTAGCCACTGGAATATCTGCTAAAGTTTACTTTAATAATTAGGCAAACTGCAAGTTAATTTTAAACTCATTTCCAAAGTTTGGTAAAGAGGACGGATTAGCTTGGGCTGATCAAATGAGCTTGGAGAAGGATGGTGCCATTTTAGCCCCATGTGTCAAATCAGAGTGTCTGGTCCAACACAGCACTGAAGGTCACAAGAGTGATTTAAACGATCCAACAGCCCAGAAAAGCAAATCAGAGTGCTCTGTATGCAAGACCACCCACACATCACAGATGCATAAATGCATGGGCTCCTTCAAAAACCCAGTTAATTACAGTTGGCTCAATGTGTTTTTATGATGCATTATAAATCCAGTCATGGATGCATACAGGGTGGGAGATTATAGCTCTTACCTCTTCTCCCCACAGTGTGACTGTCACCACTTTGCCAGTGGTGTCTATTAGGCTGATGGCCCTCTTGGAGACTTCCCGGCTGGTCTTAGTGGTGATACGGGATACATCCTCTGCACTGTTGCACACTCCAATTATATCTAAAGGCACACAATCAAATCTCCCCTGACATATAGCTTATGAAGACAGGAAAACAAACACTGTTTTGGTGAGAAGTTTACATATCAGCAGGAAAGCTCTAGTATGTAACTTTAATAAAAATAAAATTACACTTTTTTACATCTTTGTTTAAAACATCACTATATTGTAACACGCTCCTCTGTGTTTTCCCAGTGCTAACTAGACAACCAATCAGAGCAAGGGGGAGGGTCTTAATGCTGTCAATCATGCGACACTATGGGGTCCAGAACAAAGACACTTTTACATCACCATGATGAGAAAGATATCAAAAACTTGAACTGATTATAAGACAACAAATTAGTTCCAGCTTCAAGCAAGGAGATGGCAGCATCATGCTGAGGGGCTGTTTTGGTGTCAATGATCTTAATTTATTGCACAAGGTTGATGGAACAATAAAGGAAAAGAGCTGACCTCAGAAATCACAACAAATGAACTCATTTCTTATTCATGTTTCCTGTCACGTTCGAGGCTTTAACACTTCATTCAGGATTACACAACTGAAGAGCAGAGACTGCAGAAGACATGGCTCTACAATGCACAACAGCATCATTCAAATGAATTTGTGAAGAGCTCATCCTAAATCAAAGAGGAATCTTACATGGTGGCTTAAAACAAAAGGAGACAGATATTAATGTGCAGTTCCCACACAAGTAGGCTTTTCTCATATTTTTTATTTATTTATCTAAAGCTTAATCAATCATAAACACAGTCCTCTAAAGTCTTACTTTAAACATATGTAAGTAAAAAATTCCTTATTTTTTGAGGAAAAACATGTTTCTTAATAACTGTCACAATTAGCATAAATTAAATTAAACCATATTGCATTTCCCTCTTTCATTAACTTTTTCTGACACATCGGGAATATGCAGGTAGGACTATCATTAGTACTACATGCAGAGTAACAAAAATATATCTGCCTCCATTTGCATGCAATTTGATACAAACAAAAATCTAAAATAAATAAAGCCCTTCGGTACGAGTGCCCAAAATCTCAACCAGCCTTACAGATTTGTGATAGCTAACTGTCTGCCACGGCTGGTCCCAATACATTAAATAAGCGGCCAATATCCTAAAACCGGCTTTGCAAATCACCCTTTTCTTCATTCTGCACTTTCTGTTAACCTTTATCTAAATTCTTGCCCACTCCTCCGTCCCTCGCGTTTGCTCTCTGTCAGTGTTCTCTCAGACTCGCTTAATTCCATTATGATTGAAACGATGTCATCCACCTATGAACTCCATTATCACAACAGGAACAGGCTGACAGTTCTCATTACTATGTTATAATCCCATATTTAACAAAGGGATAGAGTGGGAAGGATCGGTGAGGGGAAACAGGAGAGACGACAGATTAGGATGTGCAACACTGGCCCTACATAACCAGTGCAAACATGTTTCTTTACCTTAACTACTCAATGAATCTCTAAGATGTGAACTGATATTATGTGATGGCCTTCGTGACTTTGCCTTTCCAATTATGTGGTAGTCTTGTTATTCTAGTAAGTGGAAAATCATGCATGCAATTCTGTTAAACATGAATCTAAGGCAGATGTACAGATAATGATGTTCTTGATTACCATAACACATTTAATGGTTAGTATTAATGTCAATATTAATTTAAAAGAACTTCTTCTGTCAAAGACGTAAGAAAAAATAAAAGTAATATTTTCCCACAGACAGTATCTCATGTTAAATGTTGCAAGCAGTCCGTACATGTCTGTAGAGCAATAATGCAAAGTTTATATTTATTTTTTTAAACATTCAGTCTTTCAAATGATCCGATGGGTGGGACCAAAAGAGGTGATCTGTGTTACAGTGGGAAACTTACATAACATCTGATTGGATATTCATTGTTCCATTAAAAGTTAAACTCATGAAATAAAGTTTTGTCAACGCAAATATTTTGTCAACTATAAGTAGAATGACTGTAGAATGATAGTCAATCAGACATGAAACTTGGAATGAACAGAAATTAAAAAAATCTGAATTAACTTTGCATTTATCTTTAATTCTCATATTAGAACATTAAAGATCACTAATAGGTTTATGATAGAAGACAATAACTAACATTGATCATCAAAATACTTTGAAAACAACCTTTATAAAACAAGGTGGGTTTCTAACAATTTTAACATGGTTGCTTGATGTTGTATTTATTAAAAATCAAGAGGAAATACTTTTTTAGGCTGAATTTATAAACAATGTTCCTCACCAACAATGGAGTCTTTGTCTCGGTTTTCCAGCTCTCCAATGGGCACAAAGTCGCACTGCATTACTGGGACATCCTGACTGTCCATACAAGGTACGATAGATGAATGAGCATGGAGGGTCATCTCATAGTCGTTCTTCAGTGTTGTATACTGTTTGTTGGCTACCTTCAGAGTCGCCTTCGAGATGTAATACACCTGGAGGAAAGAAACGGGTCAGCAAAATGCACCAACATTATAAAATTAGACTTAATTAAACACATTGAGGAAACGATGAAGAGACTGACAGATCAACCCGCAAAGGAAATTTACTCTACAAAAACAGCCTCTGTTCAAGCAAAACTTCCTCATAAGAATGGAAAACCCTTCAGGTCAAACTGAGGCTCAGTGTCCCCATCAGCCCCATCACTTCCCTAATTCACCAGAAAATAAGCAGCAGTTGAGAGTGACTCTGCTTAACAGCATAATTTAAACTCAATCTGCTAGGCACTCTTCTTCATTTACACTCTCAAGGCTCCAATATCCCACCTCTCTCTCTGCCTCTGGGTTTGTTTCTCTGAATCTTTCCTTTCCTTCGCTCCTTCCTGCCTTTCCTTCCGTTTTCATTTTGCTCACACAGAGGACCAGGAAACTTTTGTAAGCAGTATTATGACTGCTTCAAGCCTCTCACACACTCCAGCTTGGTCTGTCAATACTTGGAACATGAAGAACATAAAGACCACTCATTTATTTGGAGGGCGGAGGGCACAAATTGGATCTAGGTCTAAGTTAAGGAATCACTGTTGGAGGCTGATGCCAGAGTCAATTTGACAATCAAAATATTGACCAGGGTTAATTAATGAATTTGGTGGTTAAGTGCCATAAATCATGCTGTCTGCCTTTCAGATGCTAGTAATCCCACACATCTACAGCAATGCAAACAGCATTAGTGTTTGCATTATGGGGACAGAACATTTCCAAGTGTCGTGCTCATGTTTTTTGGCCACTGGTAGCCAAAACTGGCAGTTTAAACTTTACATAGGTGCAGATGAGATGGGATATCATTGAAAAGTAAATTTACTTTAGTAACAAGAAAATTCATACACCATTTAATTAGTTATATTATTTCAGCTTTTAATTTAATAAAATATTTTGTAAATATTGCTTCCATCTTAAAAAAAGCTCCTAAAAAACAAATCAGGTTTGTTTTTCCATTAACTTGGTTTCTTACTCTTGATGGACTGCTGTGTTCACTCTAGGAAAATTAACCATGCTGGAGCAACAACAGATCGCTACAAATTATCAATGACCGTGGGAACTTCACATAGCAACTTCTAATTTGTGCCTCTTCAGTTTCCCTCCCAACTCTGGGACCTTGATTTCCAACTAAAACGCATTAATTTGTTGCTCAGAAAACCTCCAACAATTATTTCAGACCATTTCCTCAAATCTTTTAATAAGCTTAGGTGCACAATCTTCACATCATTTCAGTGTTAAGGTTTATAATACAACTTTTTGCTTTTGAATTAAATTTCATAAGTCAAATCAACTGGGAAGATACACTTGTAATACCATTAAAAAAAAATTCCATGCCATTAAAGAACAGCTAAGTATATTAAAAATATGCCAATGTTATCTTAAAACTGTTTCTTTTAATACCAAACACCACAAATGTGCTATATAATCTTCAAGTCATGTTGCAGCAGCCTGTAACTACAATGCAATGAAAGGTCACCACTTCCTACATGCTGGATTTTAATTGCTTATTTCAGCTACTCTAATGTAGCATAATGGCTGATGATTTTTTTTTTAAATGGGCTACTGACAGATACTACAAGCAGCTTTTAGTATAGGAAGATGATGAGTCTGAGTCCATCTGTAACACAAGGTGAAACAGAAAAGTCAAACAAAGCTTAATGTGGGACTGAGGTTTCCTCTTAAGGTTGCCTTTACCCATTTCCTTTGAATGATAGGATAACCTCAAATGATTTTGTTGACATAAATGTAGCCGGTTCAGAGGGCAATGAGTTATGTAACAGAAAGTGGCGCTAGAAAACATTTTTTTTTTCTATAGGACAATAAATGCCAATGTTTACTGTTGCAAGGTCATAAACCAACATCCTCTGGCTTAGGTTTCTGCAGACATTTTTCATAGACCTCAGGGTCTATAAAAACAAATGTTATGTCAGTAAAAAAAATAGTTATTGTTTTGATTCTCCAACTATGCACTTGAAAAGAAGCGAGGCTTGTAGTGCAATGAGACTGTTTGTAGTTACAGGCACTTCTGTGACTGAGTTACTTTTGGGATGGCAGTTTTAGCAATTTAAAAAAAATGATGCCATGTAGTGCTTTCTCCCTGCCCATCAAAATGACAAATAAGGTCATAAAAATTTAGAGATTTTTAGTAAGAGATCTCCTAGTACTCAGTCCCTCAGCAGCGAGGGTGTCTGAATGATCACAGACACACAGTTTGATAGTGTATGTTGTCGAGGTCAGCACTGATGCTTACATTCTCCGAGGGGAGCTGTATTTGATGGATATCATCATTCGTGTATGTACAAGGGGAAAAAAGCTGCCAAAAGCTGTGCCAAAAAAAGGAAAACCTTATAGCAACCAAGAAAAGACAAAAGGTTTGTTAATAATGCAGATCTAAATAGATACAGGGTCAACAGGAGATCTGGGCTTGGCATTATTTGGTTAAATACAACATTCCTGTAGATCTTCTGTTTGTTTTGATACAGATTTATCTTTCTTTCAGAAATAATTTTGGTTAAAAAAAAAAGTGTTTAATGTATTCAGGTGCTGTTTTGACCAGCATAGTACTTCAACTTCCTATTGAAATTCAAAATGTAAAGCAGAAAAAACTGCATAGTATATTGGAGCAGATTGAAGTCAGCACAGCAACAGTCAGACAAGCCAACAACAGAACTGGCACAAAAATTTAATTGCTGTGAACTGGAGGGCCGATCTCAAATGGAAAATAAAATTAGCATAAATCAGTCAAAAGCAGAGTAGTTTGCCCTTTTGCACACTGAAGTGCAAGGTGAAATACACAGCATCTCCAAATATAAAGGACTTTCAATTTATATTCCAGCTGCTAATGGCAGAAAGTAGAGCAAAACAATGTATCTATTTGTAATTATCACAGTATCTTTATGTCCATTCTGAAAATCTCAAAGATGATTTGAATATTGTATAGGTCATTGTATTTTCAAGGACATGCAGTGATGCTCTGAATATAAATAGTATAATATTATAAGATCAGATAATCTAAAGGAAAAACAAGGAGTGAGGAGTACATAAATGTTTCCATTACAATTCACAAACACAAAATGCTTAGATTTATAAAAAGTGGAGGAAATTTGTGATGATGGGTTTAACAATAATAGATATTGTCACTATTAACCAGAATTTCAGCTTTTCCCTTAATAAATATAAAAAATTGACTCATTAGTCCAGGTGACAGACGCAGACACAGTTTAAAAAGCATTTTGGTAAAATCTTTACTCATGTTGGGCCTTTCAAAATACACAGACAAATTAAAATGAAAATCATAAGCAATCCATCTTTTAACAAGCAAGATGTTTTAAATGAGAATAAAAAACAAACAATATCAGGACAAAGATAATAGAAAATTATTAACCCCAAACTTTATCAGTCTTTTATTCAACTTTAAACCTTCAAAATAGAAATGATCCATTGGATCATTGTTGGATGATATAACTGCTCAGGTAAAATGGGAGCTTTACCATTACATAGAAATCACTAATGCTGAATTTTGTAAGTATTACATATTCAGAAATCCTAGACAAAAACTATCTTAATCCTAATTATTTGACAAAATAAATTACAGAAGAGAAAATATATTACCACTGAAGCTTGCTGACCTTTTATATTCAAAAGGGCTTCTTGAAAATGTATTAAAGCTGAAAAATACCCGAAATATTTAGTGAATCCAGGATTTTTATTGTCTGTTCCTGAAACAGGTGTTTCAAGTCATTTAAATCACAGCAGTGCATCGCAGCACATCTATGCCAATCCTCTCATCTGCATGCTTTGCCACCACAGTACCCACTGTGCTTCCTTACAAACTGAAACTGCAAGACTAGAAGTCATTTCTAAAAAAAAAAAATTAAAAAAGCCATTTCTATTGAAGGTTTTTTTTTTTATATTGCAGTCAGCAAGTCACCTTATATTACCTAAAAACCTCTCCTGTGAATAGATTTGAAATGGCAGTGATTCATTGATGACAACGATTTTAATCAATCTAAAAGCAACTAACTTAATCAAAAGTATGGGTTTGAGTAGTTTTTACAACTCATGAGCTAGTAAGGAGCAAAACACTCAAATTAATATGTTTTTATATAACAAAAAGCTCTTATTATGTAAAGGATTCTTATGAATGTCCTCACCTTGCCTTGCTCCAACAGAGCGAAAAACTTGTCCACTTCATTGTTGAAGGCTGTGATCCTGATTTCACCCTGTTGACCAGCAAGGCATATTGCATTGATAAAGCAAAAACACCATGTGTGACATGCACAATGCAAACAAACGTTAGTACATCTCTACTCACACTCTCATCCACAACCTCAAAGGAGAAGAGCTTGCCCTCCCCTCTGGAGTTACTCCAGTTACGGATATTGGATTTGTTTGTGACTCTGGCTCTGATAGTCCACCTAGAGACAAACGGTACAACAGCTGATCAGTTTGTAGGCAGCAGATGCTAATAGAGGGTAAGGTGTAGGCGGTTTTGTTGAAAAACTTCCTCATA
Organism: Micropoecilia bifurca; assembly: GCA_903067075.1. Lineage (NCBI taxonomy): Eukaryota > Metazoa > Chordata > Actinopteri > Cyprinodontiformes > Poeciliidae > Micropoecilia > Micropoecilia bifurca. Next base: position 19,567 of record CAEGAF010004505.1, read on the forward strand.
TGGGATCAAAAATGGATCCATAAAGCCACTTTCAAAACATATTCATGTGATTATTTATTAGCATCTAACCACTTTAACATTTTGTACCAACACCTTCCTTAAACAAAAGAACAAAAGAATTGTAATATAGAAACATTTAACTATTTCTGTTTGCACAATTTCTCAGACTGTCTTGTATGTCGTAGAAGTTTGCCTGGTTCAGTACACTTGACTTAAATGAATGATTCATTATAAAGTCCTACCGAACTTAATAATTTATTCAGCTGTATAAGGAAAAAAGCCTGTCTAAACATGAGAGACACTGGTTTTAAAGTTTGAGTCTACATGATCCAGAGTCTCAGGCTCTCTTTCTTCAAATGTTTCCTATAATATTCAGATCTGGTGAGATGACCATGGAAGGATGTTAATTTTGTGTCTGGCGAACAGATCATTGTCCGGCTGAATGACACCATGAGAGAGAAAGGGAGACTGATACAAGTGATCTTCATTTTAGTTTATGGCTCCAGTGGTGATTATTACACCATTCATCTGTATGTGGAAATTTCCCAGATTATAAAAACTAGATTTGCAGGAATTGATTATATAATATGCAAAACCCATAATGCACAAGTGAATTTCAGGCCCTGCATATCATTAAACAATTCAAAGAAATTGGAAATGAAAGCTTTTAAAGTTTCAAGAAAGGAAAATTAACTTTCTCCTCAAAGTTCAAACTTGGTACATCTACAAACAACATAATGCCTTTATAAATATATGCATTTATTATTAAATACATATATTTATTTATTATGCATTTAAATATAGTTACCGTATTTTCCGCACTATAAGGCGCACTGGATTATAAGGTGTACCGTCAATGAATGGCCTATTTTAAACATTTTTTTCATATATAAGGCGCATAAAATTAGAATTAGAATATAACTGAAGGCGCGCTACAGTTAGGGTATTGAACCGATACGGGACATGATTTGTTCCGTACGCTACAAACATGGATGTGTAATAATAAAGAAGAGGTCCTGAGTACTTTATATAGTAGCTGCCCCAGTCATTGTTTCACTCACGGTGTTGGTGTTGCGAAATTGTGCCCAACTGTTTTCTGGGTAACACAGACCAACCGACACGCTGCCGCCGCAGCCTCTGTCTCTCTTCCCCCGCCTCACCGGCTTTAAATGTATAGATGCTGCTGGTCCCTTGGCAACCCTAGTTGAATCAGCCCGGATGAATGTCTAAAGCCACTTTGTTGACATAAAGAATGTCAACAAAACAGTCCGACTCCGGTCGGCGAGGAGAGCCTACCGCGACTGGGCCGGCGCGGCCGGACAATTATCACCCTTCTCCGTTCGCGCACAGCATGTTCATGGAGAACGTGATGCTAAATGACCTGCAGACAACCTGATTATCAGGTCGGTAGGTAGATAGGTCAGTCAAACTTTATTAACAAACCAGCGTTCTGACAACTCCCAGCTTGCACCGCACGCTTCTTATTCTACGGGGGAAAATTAAGTCAGCGGCTGCTTACCGTAGTTGCTAGACCTGTTGTAGCTCAATATTGGTCCATATATAAGGTGCACTGGATTATAAGGCGCACTGTCAGCTTTTGAGGAAATTGAAGGTTTTTAGTTGCGCCTTATAGTGCAGAAAATATGGTATTATTCTTGTTTAAGCAAGTCTGGAAACTTTCTGATTTCTGTGCTAAAACAGTGGAGGATATACACAATTTCACTTATGCAAATAAACCCCCAATTATGAGGATGATCCAGAGAGAGGAGAATATAGAGAGGACCGCCACACCCGGGTTTACAACAGCCAGACGTCAACGTAGATGGCCAAAAGAAGTATAACTGTAATATGTCCAACAGAGGCAAAAATGTTTAACTTTTTTCCACTCAAACCTTCCTGCATGAAGCACAACTGCTGACACCATCTGTTTCACTCACCATGGGTCCTTCTCAACATCAAAGCAAGAACAGTCATCAGTTTATTACAACACCTACAGGCACATTATCTTGTAGCTTGCAATTTCACACAGATTTATGTTATCAGAGCACAAGAGTTAAAAAGGTACCTTTGCTCTAATCTGGACAACTGTTCTGGAACAGAAACAACAGCACTAAATGCCACAGACAAATGTTTAATAAAAAGATTTTAAAAAAGAAGTGAAATTGAACACTCTGAGGAGAAAATATAAGAGTGAAGGAAAAGGGACACAGACAAGGTTAGCCAAATCCCCAAAGGGCCAAATAACAGAATCAAAACCTCAGCAGCAGCCCATAAAAACCCAGCAGTACCTGCCTTTAAAAAAAGAATCCATTTCTGAGACAAGATCAGTCATTTTATTTCATTTCCATGCAAATGGATTGAAATACATGCAGACGCTCAAGTCCACACAGCCACTCACATTTGTATAAAAATAATAATAAAAAAGAAATGCTTACACATGCATGCACTGACACACGTTTTCAAAAATGCCCTACAGTGTTTCAGAGAAATGGCAGCAAAAACGAACCAGCCACAAAACCAGAGAACATACTTTGGCTGATGGCTGAGCAATGATGAAAACGATCCAAGAGTGAAGTGACAAATTTCATATCAAACGATAGTTTGATATGAAAATAGGAGGAAGCATGGTATTTTTCAACTGTGTGATACAGAGTTTAAACAACAAATATGTGGAAAACAAGGTCAAAGTGGCAGGTAGACTTACTTGCTATTGTACGGGTTGAGGGTAGCGATAGGCATCACTTTTGGGACAGAACCTGGTGAACTGGTGGACGCCTTCATGGGTGACCCTTTCATAGGGGAGGTCATCAGCGGTGAACCTTTCATGGGTGACCCTTTCATAGGAGAGGTCATCATAGGTGAGGCTTTCATAGGTGACCCTTTCATAGGAGAGGTCATCATAGGTGAGGCTTTCATGGGTGACGTCTTCATGGGTGACCCTTTCGTAGGAAAGGTCTTCATTGGTGAAGTCTTCACAGGGGCTTTTCCAGTGAAACCTTTTCCCCATTCTTAGGAGGTTAAAAAAGCCCAAAACAAACGAACGGTAAGTGGAAAACGAAGCCAGATAAGCATTTGATTTGAAATGTGAATTTAATTAAAAGGAGCATAATTTATATTATCTGTTTGAATTAGGTAGGCCTAAACATATTCATCTGCTGAATTATTAAAACCTGGACTACATCCTCATAAACACTGACATTCCTTACACTTGCAGTAGGTTGAAGACAAAATAATTCATATGCTTCTAGTTAAGAATAGGTAATTAAAAAGCTTCATTTCAGCCGAACCTAAAATTGTAGAAACAGAAAAAAAGCATACAAAAGTGTGTCCCAATCTCTGTTCAACTATAATGTAAATAAATCAAAAACGGGTAAAGATGAAATTAGTTTGAAGAACTGCTGAGTTCTTTTCTTCTGTTCCTTTGAACAGATGAAATGCCAGAAGACAGTTTGGTCCATCCCACAATCTCATATGGCGCCATCTCACCTCCTACAACAAAGCAGCATCAGCCCAATCAGAATGATTCAAACAAAACAGTTAGCTGTTGTCAGCCTACTTTTGATGCAATGCTTTGGTTTTGTTGGCATTTGAGATCTACCATAACAGCATTTTGGTGAATGGACTGTTTGGGACCAACAAAAGCAGACCCAGTCCCCTGGTGTATAAAACATAAACGGAAAGGGTTTTTAATAGTGATATATTATGACCAATCATTGGGAGGAGTTCAGACTCGACACACTCAGACAATCACTGACACCCCCTAATCAACAGGTTAGATGTCAAAAAGCTGGCTGTTCATGATGTAAATCTTAATATATAAGTGGAAAGTTGAGTGGAAGGAAAAACTATTTTTAAAAAAAGTACTCCAGGAACTTGCAAGCAACTTGAGATCGTGTGGGGGGCTGCAGCAGTTTCCACAGGTGAGCCATAGTATCTCCTCTCCTGGTTTTGGTCCACTTTGCCAAGTCCAAAGTCACCACAAGTGTTTATCATAACATTTTAAAACACTTTATGCTTCTCTTTCATAAACTTTATGGATAAGTTGATTTCATATTCCCAGCAATGCCTTGCAAATGCTGATATTACAAACAAAACCCTCACCTTACCTAAACACCACAGAGAGAAATGAAACCCAACAAAAGTAACTTCCTTAGCCTCTCTATAGAGTTAAAGGTTTATCAATGTGGCATGGCAAGCCAAGTATGGAGTGCCTTCACTGAACAGAACCATTTACATATGTCAGACAGACTTGAATTAAACATCTTATTTAGTGGTCTAATGATTAATTAATTAATAATTTATTAATCACATTTTTCTGAAAAACTGAATACAGTAATCATGAAAATTACGAGCTACAGATGCTTGAAATTAATTACTGCTTGTAATTAATGTTTCTCATGATTTTTCAGTTTAACCACATGACCCTTTACAAGCAACAGAGAGAAGGTGACAGGCATGTGAGAAAAAGACATTTGAAGACAAAGAGAATAGTTAGTGATGAATATTCAATAACTTTACTTTTCCTGACCTGGTCCAGACCTCTTTTTAAAATTTAAATAAAATGTGCTGAGCCATTTGAAAGTCGGCCTATTTCAAGCGAAAGTTACGGATGAATATTTAAATGGAGGCACAGATGTGTTTGTAACTACTGTTTCATGACCTTTGACTTCAGTCGCTGCCAGTAAAAGTCATTGTTGAATATTGATATCGTGGCTCAGGATTTGACAAAACACAAAGGCATTTCAAATAAATTAGCATTCATGAACTTTAAAGTACACAAAATAAGAAATTTATTTAGCAGGGAAGCTGTGGTGACTTTAAAACCAGGTGGTATGATAAGTTCACAATGATCGAAAGGATTAAAACAGGCTAATTTCATCTGTGAAATTTGTTACAATAAAGATTCAAAATATTCCGATTTTTATTATATGTACATATAGTACATACCCAATACCCCTCTTTGAACATGGTATGTATAAAAACAACATAAATGCTGCAGATGCTGATGAACAGATAGAAGTGTGGAGTTAAGATGGCATGTTCCCCCTTTCCTTTAAAAAAAAATATTTTGTTAGGATAATTTATATTATCAATAGCTGGTCACAGCAGCTTTCAGTTAATTTTTTAATTCATAATTTCCTCACTGTGGGGAAGCTGAAATGTGCATTTCATCTGACTGCACTCTTTGCCTTAGACTGTAAGCTTAATTATTTACTTACACATGACAAACACCTAATTACTGCAATGTTTTAAAGAGGAAACTTCTGACATTTCTCTTAGACATTCTGGCTTGGAGGAACTTGGGTACCAGAGAAAGAAGTAAGTGAAAGAGGCAAGAGGTCAAGTTCACTACATGTGACTCAGAGCGTTCCTTCATTCAGAGCTTCCGGTCAAATTGTAATAGCTGATGTCTTTAGATTTCCCAAAGCTCATTGAAATATTCGAATTGTGATATTAAATAATGTTTAGACACCGAAAATCTAATTTAGAAAATATAGAAAAATAATAAAGCTTAGGTCACATCCACAAAGAGAAAATGCTGTCTTCACATAAAGCTTGTTATTCTGGTTATAGAGAACAGTACAGACAATGTTGTCAGCACAACAGGTAAACATAGCAGCAGGTTCTCTCGAACCGTTGGGATCTCTGAGGTAACACTGATCAAAGGATGCACCATAACAAGGAAAGGCTAACCCTCATCTTTGCTGAGTCAAATTAGACGTGTCTGTCCCTCTTCCCCTCCGTCTGTGCTTTGCTACAGGGGAGTCCAGTCCTTAACACAGCATACAGGAAGCCATGAACTGAAGAAGCCATCAGCCCACACAGAGTCACAACACACACATGTGGACAACCGCCTACACAAACACACAATGTATCAGGAACTCATTATACCCACCCACCTACATCTTCTATTGAGGAGGACGACTGGGTATTTTCCTGCCTCACAACTAAAGCAATGTTAATGCTGAGAGCAGCAGGAGCTGAAGAACTACTGGCTGAAGCACATGCTAAGCTAATAAGAGAGGATCTGATCATAAATGGGACACATTAGGTATAATTCAGAGCACCATCCACAGTAGAAATAAATTAGTCATCGTTCAGGCATGTTGCATTCTTAAAACCAATTGATCAGGTAATATAAATATAAATGAATACCAATATCTGTTTAGAAAAGAAAAAATGGGCATCAGCACTGGGGTTTATGATCCTGCTTCTACAAGAATTTGAAAAATATCTAAGATACAAGAAGTGATATTGGCTACGTAAGAAAATAACATGATTTTATGTTTTGCTCAGTAGTGCTAGTTTTTGGATAAGAATCTTTCTGTGAAGGTTTTGTGGTTTTATAATCAATAAGGAGAAACTCCAGTAAGTATGTTAAAAACATACACCAGCTCCAAAAACGCAAAGGGTGAATGGCTCCCTCTGTTGGCAAAATTAGGGTACGTAAAAATTAAAGGTTTTGTCAATATAAAGGGTTGAAATTATTTCATGTAATTATTTTTTATGTAAGGGAATAATTAAGTCTTCTATATAGCCCTAATTTTATTTCCCTACCCGAGTTTCCTTTCATGTGTATAAATCATGTCACCTATTTCCTATTAAAGTAATATTGGCTTCCTCAAGAAGCTGGTCACTTCCATTCCATGCTGCAGCAGCAATTCCTGCTGTGGCAGTGCTGACCAATTATTAAGTACACAGACATGTTTTAATATTGACTAGCATATTGGTTGTATTTCATACTCTAAATTTCAGTTAAAGTTAATTTGGGGTTTTATTAGCTGTAAGCTAAAATCAAGCTCCAAGCCAATCTACCGCACCAACTCGAAACTTACTGGCCCTTCATGCTTCCTCACCTTTGCTGTTGTTGGATGGTCCAGGTACCTCAGCGGCTGAAGTGGACGATGGTTCCGAGGTGGTTGATGACGCCTTATTTGGAGATGACATCTTGCCTGCAGGTGAATCAAATATCATCTGTCATCTATCAACACTCACAGCAGTAATGCCCTACATTACTGGTGTTATATTTAGCCACAAACCATTAAAAGAACTATACCATCTGTTGAATATGAGGTGGGATTTCCAATCTTTCCTCCAGCTTCTTCTGCTGACTTCAAGACGTCCATGTCCACAACAACGACCACGTGCCTAAACAAGGAAAGAACATATTTAAACATATTTAGATTCAAATTAATCATTTTAATACCATGTTGGCTTGTTAAGAGCAATGTTAAAAGTATTATCAGAAAACAACTTCATTCTACAGGAAACAAATATATTTTTCAATTTTAGAATGTTGTAGTATAAAAAAGGAAATCGATTTAAAACTACAAACAGAGGAAACGCATACCGGCCATCTGACAAAGTGTTATTGGTCATCCTTTTTAACACACACACACAATGTGGTACAAGGAGGTTGTCTTCTGCCAGATGATTCAACTGGGTGGCCATCAGGAAGGCTGGACACAGAAACGTATGCAAACAAATTAAGGCTGATCAATTGAAAAAGAATTATTGTTTAGTCTGGAAAGTCAACTTGGAAAGTTGTTAACTTACACAGTGAAAGAAAAAATCTTATTTTCGTTTTAGTCCGCGACACTAATCTTGTGAGATAATGAGCAGGACCAGTTTGAAAAGACTACATAACCCGAACATGAACTTTCACATAGCTTGAGCAGCCAATATAAGACCACTGAGGATGCAAACTTTTTTCACATATAGACAACGATTATACACATAAATAGTGAAACACAGTTATTCACTTTGGTACACTGGACATGCTTATTTTTTTACAATAAGAAAGAAAAAATAGGGAATTTTTAATTTATTAAAGATAACATTAAAACTAGAACATTTTGAGAATGTTTAAGATACTTACAAGACAAGTAGTGCTGACCATCACTCATCATGAGGCGGTACCTGGGCACACCTGTGGTATTAATCTGACGAATGTTCTAAAAAAAACACACCGAAAGAAAGTTAGCAAGATGAAACAAAGAATTTAAAATTTACATTTTCTAATGCATCATTCAAGACATTAAACAAATTGTTTGAACTTTGCCACAGTGGGTATAAAGAGACTAATATTGTAAGAGAATATGATTTAGCTCTGACATGTCGATTTTATTTAACCGATTTTGCCTTTTAGTTGTTTTCCAGTGAGAACATAAAAACAGAGGCCAGGTGTGAAGCTAGATATATACCCTGCAAATTTAAAATTGCTTTGGCCAAGAAGAACCTAATAGGTTATAATATTGAACAGTAGGGCTGTAGTGATACAATAATCTCACGATACGATACACAATATTCTGCCCACAGTACGATATGTATTGCGATATTTGGCAAACGATACAATACAATACACTTTTGCAATTTTATGAAAGATTTTAGAGGGACAGAGTGATTTTGGTGACATTTTGTGACTGTTATAAAGTTGGATTGAATTAATTTTACTGAAAACTGATTAAGCACCAACTACTCAATACTTGGCTCTGGTTGGACACAGACTTAATGTCAATAGCTGAATGGAAGAAGTGGTGAGAAAACATTTTTCTTTTAATTGAAATAAAATGCAAACTGTAGCTTACATGCATTTTTAAAGTAAATAAAATGCACCAAGTACCTGCTCTGAATAGTTTGATACCTTTTTAACCTTAACACTTAACATTTGAAGGAATCACTCTAAGCCTGATGACCTGGTGCAAAGAAAGCAATGAGTGAGAAAGGTGACAGTTGGATGTTAAGATACTTGCAGATGAATATCAACTTTTTTCTAGGAAAGAAAATATCAATATATATCATGATATCGATATTATTATACAGCCCTATTCAACAGACACCAATTTAGGAAAATTCTCTTGGTTGATTTCTATTTTGTGTCACTCTAAAACTTGTGCAATTCATCAAACCACAAATATAAGATTTTTCTCCAGTCGTATATAAACAAACAGAAAAACGTGTTGGATTGTGGCCAGTCCTTTACTCACCAGTAACTGCAGCACCGGATTCTCTACATGAGATCCATTGACCAGGGCCTGGAAAAACACACCTGTTAGTTAGCCTGATTTCTTTAGCACTTTATGATGCTAATGCTACAAATTTAGCATCTGGACATCAATTAGTTATCATCGCTCCCGAAGTTTTAACGCCACATGATAGGATAGAGCAGACGCGGTACCTCTGGGATAATTTTTTTATTCATACGAAGATGTAAACATAATGTGTCTCAAGTATTTATAAAACTGAGCACACATTTACTGTCTTAATTTTATTAATTCGGAGCATTACATGTAAAGTCCTATAAATATCCTAAGCAAACGCTAGCAGATACTTGGAGGAAGCGCTCCGTTATTAAAAGTAACCTTAAGATATTCTAATGGTAAAAATAAACATTCTGTTATAATACATTTAAAGCTTACTTCAATTGCGCCTTGTGTTAGTTTCGCAGTCATGTCTTCTTTGTAAAGTTGTTTCAAAAGCTGGCAGACATTAGCTTCTATAGTGCGCAGAATCAGACAAGTGATTGCACTTCTCGCGAGATCAGCTAAGGAAACGAGAAAGGTAACGTCAAAATAGACATAATCGCATATGGCACACGCAAGCCTTCAAAATAAAAGAGAGCGTCGTTCGCGATTAGTTCTGAGGACCGTTTTGATTTTGGTTTATTCGTTAATTTACTAATTTGATAATAATAATAATAATAATAATAATAATAATAATAATAATAATAATATGCTTGGTAATTTGTTTAAACACTTAATACATATATTTTCAGGCTGTATTATGGTGGCACCGTCAAAAGGTATATTTTTCAATAAAACCAATTAAACCAATCATACTAAAATTACCCAAATTAGATTTGTCTAGCTTAAACCAAGACATAAGCTGGAATTTTGTTTTGAAAGTTCTCACCAGGAACTGCCAGTTATGATATTAACTTGACAAGAATGTTTTAATGGCAGCATGCTGGCTGTGAAACCGTCCCAAAACAAACCTAAATACAGGTTTTGCTTCCACGTATGATGATCAAACTTTGATACGATGCCTTGAAGTCTCACTGTAGTTCACGATGGATCTTCCGTGCGTCCAGTGGCAAAATCACGTTGCACACAAATGGAGTGAACTGGACCCTGAGCTAAAGGAAACATTTCTCTCTCTGCATGAAATAGATGATGTGTTTAAATGCGCTTTAAGCCTGGCAAAGTACGTTTCTCTCTTAATAGAAACTATTTGTAGTTTATAAACCAGTTTGACTCGTTGTTGCATGTTTCTGTTATGCTATCTGAGACCGTTTGGGCTAAAGACGTTCAGGTTGAATTGTCTACGATAATTAATTAACCCATAATTTCTTGCCAGTAGATGGTTTTGACAAAACCTTGAGCCGCATGAGTAAAAAACAAAAAAAACGACTTTGTGTTTTCCAGCCAACAGGATCTGGATGCAATTCAATCGATCTCTGCAGGATTCTCGGTGAAGAAAGATGCAGAAGAAGCAGCCAAATGCAGAGAAAAGGGCAACTCCTGTTTCAAGACAAGAGACTACAGGGCTGCAGCTCTGCACTATTCACAGGTGAATTAAAATGTTCTACAAATGACTATATGCTTCACATACTATTGCTGTAAATGAAGTTCAGAGAGTTAAAGTATTCAATAGGTGAGCATGTAGCTGTGTGATGGTAAATATCTTGAAATGCTGGTCGACTGTCAAAACATTTGTATGGACATAGTTCTTAAGGCATTTATTAAAAAGGGGGGAAACTGTATATTCTTGTCAATCACTAACTGAAATCATAGAAAACTTCTTGCTATTACAGGGAATATGTTTTGCTCCCCAAAGTTCAGAGCAGCTTTCTTTGTGCTATGCCAATCGCTCTGCTGCTCTCTACCATCTGCAGCAGTATCAGGTAGGGCTGATCATTCTCTGCTTTTCACGAGTTTTATTTTATTTTTTATCTTAAAACAAGCTCTGGTAGAATCATATTGATTTGAGCACATCATGGTGCTCAAATCAATGAAAAACAATTAGAATAATGAAATGCCACACCAAATGTTTTTATAAATTTGACTCCTGAATAAAGACGAACCAGGTATGTATAAAATAAAATCAGACATTAAGCAATTAAAAGTCTTTTAAACTTTGAACTCAAAGACAAAAACTATCTCAAAAGACAGAAGCAAAATCATGCAACCAAGAGATTTATCTATGCAGATGACAGAGCTAAACCAACTATTTACAGTTTTTAGCAAGCTTCTTCCTAATTGGTTTTAACCACTTGATATAGTTATATTTCAAATATTCCTCTGAACAATGAACTAATACTGTTATTTATCTGCTTTGTAGACCAGGTCCACCAACAAATCTGCATATTTTAGCAGATCTGCATATTTTATTTAGAGTTAGTGGAAGTTTCCATTTAAGGCTGTAGTTAAATTCAGGTTATCCTCCATTCACATTACAATGATGCAATGTGATTATCTGATTTCGTTATTATGTCTCTGTTCTGTTGAATGACAGTTACATTTCTAATTCAATTAGAACCGTTTATTGATGATCTTATCCATTTTGAAGCCTCACTGATCCCCATGTCTTGATTTATCATATCTAATTAATATTGAAGTGTTATTTTGTATATCAATATTATCATAGTCTTACACTTCACTCTTTGTAAAGCACGTTAACAGTGTAAAATTGCTTTTTAAATGTTGATCGATGTGTTAATTAGAAACATTTAATTATGTGTTAATTGAATGGTAATGGCTCATTCACAGGCTGTTCTTTCAGACCTCTTTACTTTATCATTCATTTTGAAGTTTGGGTGTCTTGGTTATGATTGTAAAGTGTTTTTCTTAAGTTTAGTAATTTCATTAGTTTTCTGTAAAGTTTATTCATCAACTTCTGTTTTCATTAGGAATGTCTTTATGACATTGACAGAGCCTTGATCACTGGCTATCCAGCTCATCTCTCACACAAACTGCAGGACCGTCGCAGTCTCTGCTTGAACCACCTACCTGTGTCTGCAAAAACAAAAAACGATCAACTCCATCATGTCTCAAACGATGATAAATGCAGCAAAAGTCTTACAATATCATCCAGTGAAGCTTTCAGATTCGGCATTTGTCCCCAAGTTTCTGTTGGATGCAGCAAGGAAAAAGGTTGCCACCTGGTGGCTCTGCAGAGGATCACAGCCGGAGACGTGATTTTGAGCGACAGGCCGTTCAGCTGGGTCCTCATTCCAGGAGTTGAGAAGGTTAAAGGAAAGAGAGGACAAGGGCAGGACATACAGAGGGAAATTGTGTTTGGAGCAGAGCACAAGCGATGCCACTGGTGTTTGGCTGAAACTCTGTGTGCCGTTCCATGCAAGGGCTGCAGCTTCAGCCGATATTGCTCAGCTTCTTGTCAGCAGGAAGCCTGGGAAGAGCATCACCACTGGGAGTGTCCACTGGGAGCAGAGCTTGCTGCGATGGGTGTAATGGCACAGCTTGCTCTAAGGGTAACGCTAAAGGCCGGGATTGAAAACATCCACAAAGCAAGGCAGACGATCCGGGATGAGCAGAAAAAGTCTGACCAGTATAATCCATACATGACCGTGTTTCACCTGCTGCAGCACACAGAGCATCAGAGCATTAGCTTGCGTCTCCTGTGTGCCTTTACTGTGGCAACACTTTACCTGAAGCTCAGCAAGGCAGGTCCTCTTCCTACATCTTGGAAACTGAGTGATGCTTCATCAGTAACCAGCCAATCTTCAGATGGACCCAAGAAGAAAGGAGGAGACTCAGAGTGGAGCTCAGAGCTGTGGGTTGTGGGAAGTGCAGTTCTGAGGCACATGCTGCAGCTGAGGTGTAATGCTCAGGCAGTCGTCACGCTGCAAGACACAGGTAAGTTTCCTGCATGTTAAATGTCACAATAAACTTCTGCAGCTTGAGATTTTCCAGGCTAAAGCGAATACAGGTGTTTTTACCCTTTCAGCCTCACACATTTAAACACTTTTTGTTGGTATTTTATGTAATAGACCAGCAAAGTATAGTGAATGATTTTGAACAGTGTAGATTTTCTTTTTTTTAACCTATGTTATGAGCCTTGTAGAGCCATGTTTCACGCCAATTACAAATACCTGACAACTCTTTTTAATTCATAAACCAAATGTTATTACCTTTTACTTCGCAATTTGTCATTGGAAAAATATAACTAAATAGAAAATAAAAGGGTATTAATACTTTAGCAAGGCATTGAAGTGTATTACTCTAGAATTTGTTTAAAACACAGCCTTTACTTTGTCTCTTTTCCCTCTTACAGGATCTGAAAACTCTCGAGTGCGGTCTGTGGAGGACATTCGAGTTGCCACGGCGATGTTTCCAACTCTCAGCCTTCTCAATCACTCCTGCCGCCCCAACACCAGTCTGGTTTTCAGCACCGGAACCGCTTATGATCCCGGTGGCTCACAGGAGTCCGTAGGTTTCAGTCAGCGTCTCCCTGGGGAAGGACGGCAGGGCAGGGGAGTCACTGTGACAGTCAGAGCAGCCAGAGATATCACTGCTGGAGAGGAGATCCTGCACTGCTATGGTGAGCTGTGTGACAGCCAAGCACTTTTTTTAAGGGATTAAACTAAATTCCCTACTTACATGAGAAGTTCTTAAACAATTTTAATATTTACTTGTAAAAGCAAACGATCCCCATAACAAAACATGTTTTTCCCCATTAAGATCACAAAACCTTGCTGGCTTAAAAGACTATATGAATTCATCAGTCTCTTCTGATAACAGACTAATTGTTGATCATTTCCACAAGTTAAATGTCTGATGCATGTCCTCAGGGCCCAACAGCAACAGGATGGGGACTGAAGAACGACGGCGTCTCCTGCAGGAACAGTACTACTTCCTGTGTGAGTGTGAGGCCTGCAGCGACCAGGAGGAGATAGGAGAGAGCAGCAGGAACGAGTCGGGACTCCTGTGTACAAAGTGCAAAGGAGCTCTTAAAGTATATTAATTTACTCGATGACTATTTATTACTCACCTTGGATATTTACTGATCTGTTCCTCTTTTGCACTTCTATGAAATATTTGTACTGAATGTCTGAAATATTGTCTATGTGTATATTTCTTTCTTTAGAAAAACAAAGGAAGCGGTTTTTCATGTTCTCTTTTACCATGTGGTCATCAAATATCCTCATCTGAAGTGAACCACAAGCTGCAGGAGTTCAGGGTTGCCTTGGAGAAAGCTGTGGTGCTCATGGAAAAGGAAAATCCAGGTTCCTTTCTAAAATCCCAGACAAAACTCTTAAGATTTAAACACGGTTACAAATAGTCCTTCTTCCACTCTTCTGTCACCTAGTGGAAGCCCTGCACCTCCTAAAAAAGATCAGCAGTCAGTCTGGACTTCTACTCAGAGATACTCATCCACTGCAGGGGGAGCTGGCTGATGCCACCGCTAGAGCTTACGCTTCTTTGGGTGAGAGTTATAAAAGGCCTGGACGGTTATATGTGTTACCATCTATTTAAGATCATTTGCCATTACTAAATAAAGGTGTACTTTTATGACTTATTTATCTGTAACTATGTTTTTTGGATATATTTTAGTAAAGTCAGTTTTTTTTTTCATTTTCTGAATATCATCAACAAATTATACAAAAAGATTAACACATAGCAAAAGGAGGGGTGCAATGAAGAAAAATTACATCAATTACAAAAGATAGGCATGTATTTTTTTTGTAGATTTTAGAAAGATCTTTTAAAATCAAGTAATATTCAAAACCAGGTACAGGAGTTTAATTGCAGAGCAACAACTTTGAGAAATGAAAAATGTTTCCATTTGTTTGCTTTGGTGAGCTTCACTACTTATACTCGATTCTGTTTCCAAATCTACTGACTGGAGAATTTTTACAGATAAGGGATGTGAACTGCTGTTTCCACAGGGAAACCCATGGGCTTTAAAATTTTATAAGAACACTAACGGTAACAGATCTTGCTTTTCATATCTTATTAACTTCAGTTAGAGTCCAAACTCAATGTCTTTACTGTTTAACTTTATCTGAGCTTCATAACCAACAACACTTTTGATCCTGACCAACACATTCATGGCTTAAGAAGTTGCATATTCTTATTTGTATTTTTTTTATTATTTATTATTTTACTGTTTCTACAGGTGACTGGGAAAATGCAGCAACCCACCTAGAGCAAAGTGCTGCAGCTATCAGATCCCAGTATGGAAAAGACAGTCTTGAACTGGGTCAGCAGCTCTTCAAGTTAGTTCAGGTCCACTTCAATGGGTCAGTCAAGTAAATACTTTGTCCTCTTATTTTCAGCTGAGTATCTCTGCACCAGTTTCAGGTGTAAGTTTAACCTTTTGATTATTTTTGCTTAATTGAAGAACCAACTTTGTGTGTGTGTGTGTGTGTGTGTGTTGTGTGTGTGTGTGTGTGTGTGTGTGTGTGTGTGTGTGTGTGTGTGTGTGTGTGTGTGTGTGTGTGTGTGTGTGTGTTTTTCTCTTCTCCCAGTGGCGCCAGAGGCCCGGCCCTCTCCGTCATTCCCAAGGTCAGGCGAATACTTTCCCTCCACTGTGGTCCTCACTGCCCTGAGCTACAGGAACTGAAGGCCTTGGAGGAATGTCTTCAACCGTCCACATTCTAAGCTTAAACCTGACTGATCACACTTAATATCGAAATATAGTTTTGTATTTTGTGAAGCGGAATAAAATATTTTCTGACTCTGGACATTGTGGTTCAGGAAAGAGTTAATTTTCTATCTGTAAGCACCTGTGCGTGTGTGTGTGTCAGAATGGATCCATCAGTAATTCCAATTTCATGCTTCAGTGATGGTCTTGCACTGTATAAGACAACCTTTCCAGGTTACATGTGCTCCGATTCAAACAGAAGTAAACATTTGTTTTTTATAGCTGTGGACTTTTCAACTTGTGTGTGTGGCTCTTGCTTAGACACCCATGAGTAATGATTAAAAATCAAGCAAATTTCTCTCTAAATTTAACCTCCATCGCTGCAATATGTCGCCCTCTGACCTTTAGATGGCAGTAGTTGCACACTGACTAATTCAATTTCATGCTTGAACAGCTTGAAAGCAGGATGGTGCTTTGGCTCTTGAACCTGCAGTGCATCTCCCCCAGGACCTTCACCCTAAAAGTCCCTAGTAACTCAGTTCTGTTATTGGCTTTATTTATGAGTAACGAGAGATGCGGTCAGAGTAAGCGTTCTCCTAAAGATTCTGTAGTTTCAATACAGAATAAACAACTTGTGTTGATAAATGCAGGAAGACGCAGCACACAGCTGGAAGTCCTCAGGCATCCACTGCTATCTGGAAGGTAGCCAACAGGACAGATTTGGATTTATGTGTGGAAGTCCAGGTCAAAGTAAAAAAAAAAATAAGGCAACTGAGATCAGCTCAGAGGTAGTTTTCACTGAGCACAGCAGGAGTAAAAGGGGACAGAGATATGATGAAGGTGATCGATTGCAAAGAAATAAGAATGAATGCTTTAACAAAATATGCAGTGCATGCACTGAATACTAAATATCTGCCTGCAGATATGCAAAACAGATGTAAGAGCTGTCCTCAGATATTTGTAGTCAAAAGGTTTTCCAAGAAAGTGTTGTCAAAGAAAGAAAAAAGCGATTCAAGTGTTACATGCAGGGGAGCTGTTTATAAATTCACACTTCCATTTTGCTGATTTTTACAGTCTAAATATTCTTTTCAATAAATTACTGCTTTTACAAATCAACCATGACCAATAACATTTGGCTTATTTGAACAAAAAATACAAAAATCATCCTTTAATGTCAAAGGGAAAACTAGAAAGTCCTGGAAAATCTCAATGATATAAAAATCCCCAGAACCTGATGCTGCCACCACCGTGCTTCACAGTGGGGATGGTGTGTTTGTTAATGTGGTGTTTGCCAAAAAAATCAACTTTGGTCTCATCATATCAAAGAACTTCCATCCATTTGACCATGAAATGTCCCACATGCTTTTGAGGGAATTTAAGTCAGACCTCTTCAACTCCTCGTTCGAGGAATCGAGCTTCGATTCTCCCATATCGGCTGCTGCAGCTCGTACTCCTTCATTGTTGTAATAGGTATTCTGGTGGCGTCTCTCCATCCGCCTTTTAGTGGATTTGCGTCGGCAGTCGGTCTCCTTGGCGTTCGGTTTTTTAGCTCTTTCCCCTTAGCAGAAGGAATCTGATACATGATGCAGAGGATGGTGATGCAGCTGGGCTCATGTAAAAATAAAATCTCCATTACTGTCCAGGACAGACAGTTGTTAGCAGCTATTATAAAAATGCCTGGTAATTAATCCAAGTCTGAATCAGGGTTAGACGGTAAACACAATCTCTCCTGGAGAAAATGTAGAAACAGTCATCATTTGTTGTACTTGCAGACGTGAGCTAAACCCTATAGATCATTATTAAAAATATAGAGAGAGAAAGATGAGGGGGTTAGGGTTGAGAGTGACAGCTTCTAAATTTGAGGGCTGCAGAGAGATGAGCTAAATTCGGCATGTGTGCTTGAGGAATGTGTATATGGCCAAGGTGAGGGAACTGGACAGCAAAGGCATTGCCAATTATTCTCCTGAGCAGCCGGCTCACCTTGCTGGAACATCATCACACATCTATGAGTAAGCAGTGTGAAACACGGAGAGCTGGAGAATGACTGACACCTCAAACACCAGGTGGTGTGACCCTGAAGATACAGGCATCAGTTATGGCTGTACGAAGCCGTCAGCATGAGAGTCATCTGACTTACGGTAGGTGATAAAGTGTAGAGTAAAAACCCAATTCATTAGGTTGAATTTCCTACCAGCTTATCATATTTGGTAACTTAATACCATGCTAAGACTGAACCAATTTCTTGAATTTAGCAAAAAGAAATAATTTAAGGAACCTCCAGTGATCTAAAAAAGGTCTGATTTAATGTAAGACGGCAAAGGAAAAATGATTGAGTATTTTTGTGGAACAATAGATTTGATTTCTGCATCAACAATGCAACAGCGCAGTGAAATATAAAAAAAAGCAATATTGAAGTTGTTTTACTCTTAAGCATTTTTTTCTGTCTTGACACAAAACCTTTTTCTAGTAGTTTTTATGAGAGCCAAAAAAAGCTCAAATAAATGAACAGTTGAGTGTTCGCCCTCATTTGTGTTATTGTCTGTTTATTACAAAGCATTATGAGAACTGACCAAGACTCAATGTATGTCGCATCTCTCTGCTTATATATTTAGTGGAGGGGATAAGTGTCGGTTTGATTAAAAGGGCTATTCGCTAGTAGAACAGGAAAGAAAACCTTTTCTGTTTCACAGATTTGTCCTTGAAAGCTGAAGCTAGCTCTCATAGAAGCAGAGTATTGTTTTTGCTGGAATTATTCATGCATCTTCAGGAAGCAATAACCCAGGTGGCATATTTCAAACGTCCAATGGGTAAACAAACAATATTGAGGAGGAAACTTGCTTCAGGGAAATGGGCATAATTTGTTTGCTTTGTGTACTTTCTGTGGTGTCAGCATGCCTTCTGCGATCCCTGGGATATTAATTGTTAGCAAAATAAATGAGTCGTTTTCTTGCAAAACATCCACAAATGTTTATTCATCTTGCACACCTCCATTTAAATAGGAGAAATGTTTGTACTTTTTTTTGCCTGATTAATGAAAGAGTATTCACCCGGGCAAAGCCTGGTGTTCTGAAACTTCTTAATAGGAAACCGCAGCCATATCTCATTATGTGGGTAAAACCTAAGAATAGATTCATTTTTCTCAAAACTCTCCGGATGATAATGACCCTTCCTCTATAATTTATTTTCACAGTAATAAATGTCACATTATGTCCTTTTTTGGTTCAACTGTCTCATGTGAGGAGAAACATGGATGGATAACGAAGCCATTTAGCTCCATGACTGCTCATGCTTCTCTTTCACTATTCTCCTCTTCCTGCAGTGTAATGTGATTCCCTATTGCTTTTCAGCTGTTTTACTCTATTATTTTGCAATAAGAGTGTGGTATGTGCTTCTGGATTTTGGGAATATTGATTAGGGAAGCATAAATCTGCAGTCATAAAGCTTAAAAACTGCTGCCTAAAAAAACAAAACAGTTTGTCCTAACCAAAGGTCGGGTCCAAGAATGTGTTTGAGTTTGACCCCAAATAATGTATTAATATTTTTAATCTAAAAAATATTGGTTAAAAGTAAACCAGGTTGACTAAACAAGTAATACTTGGGTTAATTTTGATTTTCAAATATTAATTAAATATTTATTTGTAAAGATTTGTATCATGCTCTTTATGTACTCTGTTGTCTATCTTTATGGATGTTTGAGTTTGTTAGAACATTTTGTTGTGTGTGGATAAAACAGATGATTTATCTCCCACGACTGAAAGAGTTTTCTAATTCTGCAGCCATAGTACTAAAGTCTTGTGCAACACTTTTAAAGTCTCACTGGCACAAGACATCACAGAATTGTTCCTACCCTCCAACTTCCATGCATGACTGACATGCATGGAAGTCATGCACAGATGAGTCATGCACAGATGGAAACTCTAAAGCTTCACTATGGAGTGAGACTAAGACTTTATTGCTTACAGTAAAAATGCAAGTGTTGAATTAACACCCAAAAGTGTCTGGATGTATCCAAGTCAGCTGGTGTTAAATTCAACACTACAGAGTGTCGCATTAACATTTACAACGGTGCTGGTGTTAAAATATATTAAAAGTGACACCAGTGTAGAGTTAATCACAAAACATAATGTGGTGTTAAAAAAGTAAATAATTGACCCACAAGGTGTCAATATCAATCAAATCCAGTGGAAAATATTCAAAACAATACACAGAAATGGAAAGTTTAACTTTTCTTAAACCCATTTCAGTATATAGACCAAAGTTAATTTAACAAAAATATGGGTGTAAATTTTTTTAACACTTTCAAAGTGTTACTTTAACACCAGTTGACTTGGACACATATAGACACTTTTGGGTGTTAATTCAACACTGGCATTTTTACTGTGCAGTGAGGCAACAATTGTATCACTAGACAGCACAAAATGTACTAATGTTTGATTTTATATTTCTAACTCAACTGCATAAAATGATCAAATTAAAGACAATAAAGACAAAACCCTTTTTTATAAGACTTGACTCCATTTAATTTTGCGACAATATTAACTCAGTGGCCAAAGAATGAATGTAAATACAACTAGAACTCATGCTAACTGCTACTAAGCAGACACTCAGAAATAACCACACTATAATATCTCACCATGCCAAATTTCAGACCTGTACAAGCTGTCAAGTGCTCAGAAAAATATAAAAGATAAAGAAAGCTGAGATATGACCGCTGCTGATTAAAATTCAAAAGCTGTGGACCAAGCAATACGTGAAGATACATTTTTCAGGGATTTTATGGGCCAACAAAATGAGAGGGCATCTTGACGAATAGGCAGTAGTGGATCACTTATAGACACAAGTCATCAATTACTGTCATACAGCAGCAAGAGGGAGGATGGGTAATGGCGTAGGCCGCTGTCATTAGCTATAAGCTAGTTTGACCTTTATGAATGAAGATTAAGTGAAAATCTACTCAGGAGTCTCCTACAGTTTCTGGAGGACATTCTGCCTACAGCATTCCACAAAGCAATGCTCTGATATTAAGAACTGGCTTATCAGAATAGTAACTGGTCATTTTAAAATATGGGCTTAAGATACATATGTTTGTAGATAACTGCTGTCTACATAATTTTTCAGAAACTTGTTAATGTGGTTGATAAACATTCAGGCTACCTTTTATGATCTAATCACAAACCTAGATGTAAACTACTGGTTAAATCAAACCCTGACCCCTTCCTCTGATCCTTATCCTAAAGATAAATTATGTAACATTTCTCATCCAAAGAACCAGAAGACAACTTAGACAGGTTTCCTTTTGTTCATACACCAACAAGAAGTTGCAAATTGTGTCACAGAGAATAACCTCAGTGCAGACAGGAGGTTGGCAGCAACAGCTTGAAGGTGAAAATAATTGCTTTAGCAAAGTCTAAAGAAACATAAAGAGGAAATACAGAGTAGAAAACAAAATCAAACTCCTTGAGAAACATAAAGAAACATAACATGAAATGTAAGCAAGGAGCTTATGGAGGACCTGAATGTAGTTGACTGAACTATTGAGGAAAGTGAATATTGGAAAGAGCAACAGGTGAAACTGATTAACTAAGTGGAATCAGCTGGAGGGCAGGAAGCTGATGATGGAGCTACTTGCTGGAAGACAAAGTGAACAGAGACATTTACAGTACAAACACAAACTGAGCACTGACATGAGCAGAGACATTAAAACATAAGAATGTAGAATGAACCAACAGACCCTCAACAATTCAGGCCACAAAGTGATGAAAGCGACGCTAAGTCCAACAGAAATGTACGAAGCAGAAAGTTTAAACGAATTAAATACATTATTCTGCACAGTCATCCATGTACCATGGTGAAAGAAAAACCTAATTCAGGATTATTTCAGTATTTTCCAGTTTTTAAAAAAAGTTGTAGTAGCTATAAAAACTTTTCTTTAACTTGTCTCCTGCTGGATGGCAGAAACCAATACAATTTATGGAGAGGAATCTTTATAGTGTTTATAGATGCATAGATTGGCCATAGAGCCGTTTTGTATAAACTTAGTGGCCTGATAGATAACATGATGTAGATTATTTTAATTTAAATGATGAGCTGAAGGATAAATGTTCAATTAAATTTATTGCTAATCTAAGACCAATTAAGTCCTTTTCAAAATGACAAGATGTTGTCTTGAACAAGTGATGTACAGTAACACAGTTTAACTTCATTTATTGAATAAACTGATTCCTGAAGTGTATTGTTGTTCATATGTAGTGCATAAACTACTCATTTAAAAAAAATCCTTTATTGTGTTTTGTTTTTAAAATCTTTGAAGTCTAACATCAAGTCCCAGCTATACTCAGGTATGATATTAATAACTGAAGAACTTAGAGGACATAGAGCTGGACGCTGGCCTGTCCATTATGTGGGGTCCTGCTGCCTGGACCGTGCAGAAAGCAGCAGCAGTTCACCCTGGAAAGTTCACCCTGACAGTGGGTGGATGTGATGAGCAGTCTGGCTGCTGATGTATGGAGGAAGCTATGAGTTTGACTGCCCATCCAGGCTGTGAATAAATATCAGAGCTTACATTTTCCCTTCAGGACTGCCAGATGACAAGGGAGGATTTATAGGGAGATAGTGGCCAACAAGGACTTCACTCTTCCCTTTATTTACCGTTGTTTACTATATTTAAATAAATAAGCGCTGACTTGTAGGGACTAAGATTTACCATGAGGTCACTTGAGTATCTAATGAACTCTGCGAACTGTTGAAACTTGAAGCTTTAACCAAGCCCAAGTTCAAACTCTGACCTCAACTATGACCCTGTGTAAGCTCTGTGTCTGTCCCATAACTAAATTATGCATCAAATACCAAAATCTGCTTTGCAGAAATGTGTTTAAAAAGAGTTATACCAGATCAAAAGACAGAAAATGGTTAAGTTCCAGCACTAAGAAACGAAAACAATGTGCACTTTGACTGATTAACCCTTTCTAATGAGACTGGCAGCAGTCCACTGTCTTCTCCTGAGTCAGACAACTGATTCACTTTCCAAGGTGCCACTGATACATTTCAGCAGCTGAGCCTTTAGCCGCCATGGGGGCTTCAGTGTCATCAGTTGCTGTCAGCCAGAAGGATACACTGCGGTCAGTTGAACATCAGATATCAAGCGTTTTGTAATTCAATCTAAACAGGAGACGCCGAGTATCCATATCGTCTGTTTGTCGCTCACTCGTTAGAAAAGCAACGATCATCATGGAACACAATGAGGGGTAAACCTATCTATCCTGAGTGCTGCTGGAGGAATCGGTCTTATGTAATAATACCAAATAAAAGTAGTTAAAGGAGGCTTATAAAAAAGTACAGCACATATAAAACGGTTACAAAAATAAAAACATGAGTAAAGTAAAGAGCTGTTTTGAGAAAAGTTATTTTATGGGATCTCTGGAAGGTTATTGGGTATTTGTGCGGTACTTTGTAACTCAACCTTAATAGAGGTCAAGTGACTGAATCAAATGACTGTCAAATGAACACTCTCTGAACTATTCATTTTCAGATTGGATTGCATTCACTCATCAAACTTTAAATGTTGTGTGACATGTAACGGTAACACATAAAAGTGTCTACTCAAAAAGACATGACTTTATCAGCACAAGATTTGAAGGCAGGCTTCCTTTTCAACTTGCAGCAGTGCTGGTGGCTTTATAAATAAGTTATTATATAATTGTAACTAAATAATATTTATTAATCAATGGCATTTAATGTAAAAAAAATTGTAGACGAAGTAGACCAGAACAAGTTTCATCTGGTGTTACTTGACCAAAACACTTTCTGCCAAATGTTTGCTGCGTCATTTTTACGGCTCGTGATAAACTCTTGATCTGACTTCTTTCAACAAGGCATCTCTTTAGCTTTCAGCTAGTTTGTAATGTGGAAAGCAATGAAAACAGTTCAGGTGATGTGAAAGGGACTGTATTTCTACATGATTTTTGTAATAATGGACAGATTTATAATTTAGTGCCAAACTGCATGTGATGTCTTGCTGCAGAAAAATGCTACAAGTAAATCTAATTCAACCTGAATTAGCATCTTACCTAAAGATATTTTAACACAATGTGGTTAAATATCAAATAACTTTACAACTTCTCAGTAATTTGTTGTCAAAGATTTTAATTCCCTTATTCACCTTATCTATCCAAATGTGATTCTAGTAGAATGCTAAATAACTGTTTATTAGCTCAATCCCTCAGTGAGATAACATTTCAGTATTAAACACATCTCTTAAAGTCTGTGTAGTTTGATTCTTTTCGACAGTATAAAGTCAGCAATCATCATAATTTTTCACCCTTAACACACACAGTGATCAGCAGCTACAGCTAAGTCGTGTGACAGAGTGATTTTGGCTTTGTTGGGTCAGTTGCGTCCGTCTGGTTCTGGCTCAGTCCATTACCAGCCTAAATGACTAATTAATGGTCCAGGGACAGCTGACACCAGCTTCTCAAGATCTATTTACACCCCCGTCTACTCCAGAGCTCTTCTTCTTCACTTCTGCCTTCATCCCTGTTCTTCCCCTCCCTCATCTCTTATTCATTCGCTGGTGGCGAACAGTTTGAGGCGCAGGTCTGCTGACAGACAGATGGACAGACTGAAGGGCAGGTGAAGCAGACTGTAGAGCTCCGCTCTGCATTTGATATAGGAGGAAGGTGGGTCATGTGTCCCCATCTTTACTGAAGGAGGGATAGATTAACACTGATCTCCACCTGCTTACACACCCAACACTTCTTCCTCAAGAGTTTAATGGAAGGTCTGATGGATCCTATTATGAGTAAAATGCACACTTGGCAGTTACTGCAGAGTCCTGAGACTACATGCCAATGTTGCTTATCTATGGGTAATTGTGTGATCAAACATCCGTACTGCAGTTCAAAAAGATACACTGGACTTTTTATGAGGTGTCTCACTACTATGGGTCACTCCAGACTTAAAAATTGAGAAATATCTATAGAGAAACAGAAGAGATACTGAGTTTGAAGGTCTTTTGTAATTCTTTCTTGAGCGAATGTAGCAAGGAGTTGAAAACATTCCCTGGAGATTTTGATTCTTATTGGATTTATGCATTTGGTGCAGATCTTTCACCCACACATCCATGATGGAAACTGTCATGTTGTAGGTTAGTTGATAAAAGATCCAAATTCAAAGAGACAGAGGCAGCTTGTTGGTGAAGGATGTGTTAATGAAAAAATTATGACAAAAGCTCTCAAAAACCACAGGAATGCTGGAAAATGGACCTGAGTGATGGCTACTAATTGCAGGTGTGTTGGGAGAAGAAGGAGAGATAGAGAGAGAGAAAGTGGCACAGGGGGCAAGAGAGAGAAGACCAGGGACTAGGAATTAAATCCAACATTAAAGAATAAGAAAGAAACATAAAAAACAAGATTAACATTAACTAGAGACAAGAAATAAACTAGAATCACCAGAGAGAACGGAAGTAAAATAAACAGAAACTGATGTAATCAAACAAAGAATAAACAAAACCCTAAACCGATTCAAGTAACCCAAGATCATGACAGAAACATCCTATTTCCCTACATATTAAAGATAACTTACCATCACAAAATGATTCTGAAACAGACATAACAGTTTATAATCAACCAATGAAACATCTGTGAGGTTCTTATTTTACTTACTTCATCGTAAAGATGAAACTTTTCTTGTTTTATCTTGCAGCCTTGACAATTGTTTCCCTCTTTTTGTCTTTATCCGCTTTTTTAAAAAATGTGTACCATACCTAATCTAAGAGGAAATATCAATTTGCAATACCAGAAGGTATATCTATGAAGACCAGTTGAAACTTCAGCACAACATTTGAGCATAAAAACTATTATATTAAAATTTATATTGGCATTATGCTGTTCTGTGTCGATATTCTTACTTTACATATTAGATTCAACATCTCTGCATTCATGTAATCAAATTTATTATATTGTATTATATGTTTGCAGAGCCACTGTGTGTCTCCTCTCATTTAGCATTTAAGCAACTATGAACAAACTGATGTTTTCAGAAGGGAAGGAAACTTAACTCACAATGCCATTAGTACCCGGGTCATCCACATAACAGTGACCAGATACACACAAACATCCGGGTTATCACTGTGGTCAGGACATAGGGATGAGTAGCTTGAGGTAAATCAATTTTGAGATTCCCTGTCAAATTGAAGGCTCCACAGAGCAGCACCGTGACAATATCAGCAGCAGCCGGTGTAAAGCAGCCGTCGCTACATCAGCTCTCTGTGCAGGAAGATAGAGCCACCGTCCATCAAGTCAGCGCCGGGGTCCTGTGAAGAGAAGAACATGACCGAACTGGTGTCCTTGTTTGTCTGGAGGAATAAATATTGACATTAAACAGCTCTCTTGACTTATCAGGAGAACCAGCAGTAGCTCACTTTCCATTATGTGCACACTTGCTGTCTTTCTGTGTCTAAGTCTTATGTTTTATGCCTCTGCCTGAGCCTATATTTACACTCCAACCTTGATCAGTCGTGTCCATTTGGTTCTTGACTGAAGATTGAACCAGTTTGAGATTTTTTAAATATGCAAATTATCAATATAGAGCTCACTTCTTCTATCATAATTTGTCTGTATGTTTGATTACATTTTCAGTTTTACTTTTTAGGTGAAATGGAATGAAACCAATTCCAACTTACTTTCCATTTTGCTACAATTTAACCATAAAATCTTATGTATTTTATGGGTTTTATGAGTAGTGCAGAACTATGAAGAGGAATATTTATTTGTTTTCCACAAGAAATATCTTAAAGTGCAGCATTTATACAGAAAGCCTTAATCCAAGTATTTTATACTTTTGTCTTGAAGGAAGAAACACATGAAGAAGAGAAAAATGTTTGATGTAAATTATTGTGCTGCCATTTGAATCTCAGATGCTTGTTGTCCCGATGGAAATCTTCCTGAGTCTCAAGTACTTTGCAGCCTCCAGCATATTTTTTTTCTTTTCCAAAATCCATCTTCCCATGACGTTTGATCGGCTTTAATGTGCCTTTTGAACAAAATCATCCCATCAGCATTATGATCTGAATATTGTTTAATCATTTCAACCCTTATCGCAAAAATAATAAAATATTGTATTTTTTGCACAAAAGAAAAAAAAAAGATAGAAATGGATGGGGCCTTTGTTATGAGATGCAGAATTATCCAAGAGTTATTATAACGCAGGATATTCAAATGTGAGGCTAATGGTTTAGGAGTTAAAGGCTGGACACGGTTTCTGCTCAGAACCACTGGATCTCTCCATGGTCCTGAACAACAGGTTGACTTCAACTGTTTTATCTTTTTCATGTCAGTGCCTGTTTGGTATTTTGTGTGATTATGAAAACATTTGTTTTCATAAGTGTATTGTGGAGCTGACCTTGGTCCTGAAGGTCTCTTTATTCTCAATATTTCAAGCTGAACTGCCAGCTATGGAATATATTTGAAGAGTTGCACAAGTTCATTTCAATCAATATTCTTTGGTAGTTTTGGTAATATTTCCCTCCAAAACTATACTGCTCATTCTCCTTGTTTTAATTCAGGGCTTTGTGATGCATCTCTGCTCCAACACAGATTATTCAAATCACTGAATTACCTCTTCAACATGGCATCCAGTTTGGCTAAGGCCTAGTAGGAACCATTCATTTGATTCAAGTTGGGATAAGTATTCATCTAAAACCTGCAGATGACATCCTGTCGACTCCTGTTGTGCTGCATTATTTTGATCTGAAAGTAGATTCTTGTTTGACAGGGATGTGAAGAGTGTCATCAACTCTCCAGATGGCCATGTTGTTTTTTTCTGAAACTGAAGGCAAGTTGATAAAGACATTATTATTTAACAGGCTTCACTGCCTGCATTTAATTACAGCTGCTAATCTGGATTCAACAAAACAACCCTTGCATTACTTCTAATGAATGTGACTTCGGCCAGGAGCTCTGCAGTAAAATGATCAGCAAACCAAGAACCCGGGGAAGTGCAGCAGGACTCAGTAAGAGAAGGTGAAACAGAATAACAATGTAGTTTAACATTAAGCAGCATAGACAGATAGTGTAACTTTTTTTGGCCATCTTAAAGCTGCAGGAAAGTAGATACATTTTTCGGATTGTTTTTCTATGTATATTATTATGAAAGTTAGAAAAAAACATATTTAATTTCAAATCCCATGTAAATTCCCACATGATTTTTGTGAAACACTCAGAATGGCACTTCTAATGACTTTTTTTGCCTCAACGACGGCTTTCTTTTCAGGCCAGGTGTGGACAAATACCTGAGTAATGGACCTCAGCACCTCCTCCAGAGTCATAATGAGCCTTGCAGCTGCTTGTTTGATTGGCAGCTAGTCAGTGAATTGAGAGTTTGCAGTTGTGTTAAACTGATATTCGTAGTTTGTGATGCTGTTTTAGAACCTAACCCTGCAGGAAACATGACAGTTTTATGCAACTTTATCTGTGACCTGTCTCTGTTCATCATGAAATCTTCAAAACTGTTAGAGATGTATAGAAGAGATGTATTTATACTCAGAATCTATTATTTACTAATTAAACTGCATACAAAAGCAATATTGACCTGGACATGCCAAGTATTAGAGCAAAGATGAGCACAAATGCACTAGCACTGATATTGTTTTGTAAAATATATTGTAAAAAAGCATCCTTGTCCTGTAACTTCACTAATATGTATTACTTTGTGTTGGGCCAATACAAAAAAATCCCACTAAAATAGTTAACTCACTCAAGACTAATTAAATTAGAAATTCATAAGCAGATCATTATAATCCAAAAACACTAGTTTTTGGGGGTTGCTTGCACTCATCCAAGGGTTTACGAATACGAAGGGAGAGGAGGAGACAAGATTCACTTATTTATTTATTTATTTTTCATTTATTCATTCTCATATCAGATGTTGTCTTTAATAGAGAAGCAGATACTTCTTTTACTGCGCATGCACGTATTGGAGCATCATAATAAGGTTCCGTCACCCAACATCATCAATGGCCCCCATCTGGTCACCCCTTTCACAAACTTTCTGGACGTGCCCCTGCAAAAACTGTCCCGTGTGTGTGTGTGTGTGTGTGTGTGTGTGTGTGTGTGTGTGTGTGTGTGTGTGTGTGTGTGTGTGTGTG
>CAEGAF010004512.1:0-40570 GCA_903067075.1 Micropoecilia bifurca
AGCTTTGCCTCAATTGCTATGTTTAATGGTGCAGACAGTGGTGGTTTCTGACATGAGCAACATGGATAAACACCCAGGGCGTTACCTTTTTAGTGATGGCACGAGACCACCGCAGATCGTAGCACAGAGATGGAAGCAAAGCAGAACAAAGAGTTTAATATCTGTGTTTTTTTGGGGGGAATATAGATCTTTCAGATCAATTTAAGAAGTCATTTTGATCATATTTCACATTTTATCATATCATACAGAACGGGACGCTGGTCTTGGTCTTGTCTCTGTCTCGATACTCTCTGGTCTTGGTCTTGTCTTGGTCTCGGGTTAGGTGGTCTTGACCACAACACTGGGTGCCATTTAACTGGTTTTTTAAATTAACCAATCAGAAGATTGTAAAACAATGACATCCTCCTCTGAACTTTATTTACCTTCTGAATTTGAACAAAATGATTTTAAAAAGGTCATGTCTTTTTCTATACAGCATTTAAAACTTTAATGTTTTATTATATGAGTTTTTATTATTCAATTGATGGTTTTACATCAGATTAATTGAGCAAATCCTGGACACTAACCTTGTCCATTCGGTCTGTCTGAACTCCATAACGACCGCCGAAACCTGCAGCGTAATCTAAACAGAAGAACATTTCTTCAGATTATTGAGCCAAAGACTTCAGGTTTTTATTTGGACTTTTTCCCACCTTTCTGGGACTGATGTTTATCCGTCTCGCCTTTGTAGTCGTATCCCAGCGCCGCTTTGTCCACCTTCTCCTTCTCAACCCCGTACTTCCCACCAAATCCTTTTGCGTAATCTGAATGTGAAGAGAAAATGCTGGTATCACCGTGTATGTGATGCTAACTTTGAGTTTATTCACCTTTCTGGGACTGATGCTTCTCAGTTTCTCCTTTGTAGTCGTAACCCATGGCGGCTTTATCCACCTTCTCTTTCTCCACGCCGTACTTCCCTCCAAAACCTTTGGCATAGTCTGAGGGAACCACAGCACAAATGGAAAAGCACTGGATTAATGGCACAGGATTATTTTGACGGGTGATTTGTGTTCTTGTAACAATGGCGGACAGAAGCTGGAGAAATGTACAGTTTTAAGCAGTTGTGTAGCTTATGTCATTTCTATGGAAGCCATGAAAAAAAAGCTAAACAGGAAGTCATAATTTTGACTTTAAATCTCATAATTATGACTTTGAAAGTCGAAATTATGACTTTAAATCTCAATTATGACTGTGAAAGTCAAATTATGACTTAAAGTCGAAATTATGACTTTGAAAGTCGAAATTATGACTAAATTTCACAATTATGACTGAAAGTCAAAATTATGAATTCCTGTTTAGCTTTTTTTTCATGGCGGAAATGGGCTTCCATACATTTCCATAAACGTGGTTTTTATTTATAATTTTTGTAAGGAGTAAATTTGTTTTATTCATTTATTTAATTTCACATGTAATAAAAAAAAACCCGGCGACATTTCCATTTTCTACCTGCTTGTTTAGCATTGTCATGGTTGCTAGGCGACGGGACATGCTGATGGAAGGGCGGGAATTATGCTGCGTTCCATTTACCTCGGAAATTAGAGTGTTTTTTTCCTTTTCAACTGTTGATGCATATTGAAATGCAAAGTCAGCCTAACAAGTCATAACTGGGAGTAATTTTGACTTTCAAAGTCATAATTATGAGATTTAAAGTCGAAATTTCGACTTTGAAAGTCAGAATTTCGACTATGACTTTGAAAGTCATAATTATGACTTAAATTTAAATTATGACTTTTAATCCTATAATTATGACTTTCAAAGTCATAATTATGACTTCCTGTTTAGCTTTTTTAATTTTCATGGCGGAAATGGGCTTCCATAGTATTGTCCTTAAACTTGACCTAAATGTTTGAGATGTATTTGTATTTTTGAGTCATTTTGATTACATTTTGCCTCGTGTAGGAAAGTGAAAATCCACATTAAGTCTAAACTCCAAATGCTGGCTTTTAAAACGAGCTAACGCTGCACATTGAACTGAATCATCCCACCATTTAATGGTTCAAATAAATCATTAGAAGTCCAGAATCAATCTGACCTCCCTGCTGATTAAGACCAAACCTCTGATTGGACCTGGATCAGCCCACAGAACCAAACAAATAAAACCCACCTTTCTGTGACTGATGCTTCTCTGTTTCTGCTTTATAGTCGTAACCCAAAGCCGCCTTGTCCACTCTTTCCTTATCAACTCCATACTTCCCTCCAAAACCCTTTGCGTAATCTAAAGTGGAGATCAAAAAATTAAATCTGGAGCCTGAAGATCTGAAACAAGCGAATATTTATGAGTATCATGTCCAACCAACCTTTCTGAGAGGCGTGTTGCTGCACCTCTCCTTTGTATTCGAAGCCCATGGCAGACTGCAAAGAACGAAGAGCCAATTTTACCACAAAAAGTTTGTAATATTATAAGAAAAAAACAGTCATTTAAATGAGAAAAAAGCTTAAAATAAAGTTATGAAAATGTGACCGGCTCAGTTTGTCTGTATTTTTTTTTAAAACACAGTGTTTGCACAATCATTTCAAAGCGCTGCTATTGATGATTAATATGTTGCAATAATAATGATTATTATTAATTATTTATAAACAATATAATACCTTATAATTTATTATTGATTATTTCACTTGGATTATTACACTTAATTCTCCCAATATTATGACTTCATTCTAGTTATATTATGACTTTATTCTCTTGATTAAATAAATCTTGCTCTAATATTCCATTGTAGTTGACCTGAACTCAAATTAATAAATAGAATCTGTAAAACAAGACTTCTGCTTTGGGCTACCATCAAAAAACAAAAATAAATGAATCAATATATTGATTAATCGCCCAGCTCTAGCATGTCAAGCGGGAAATATTTTGTGTCCTGACCTTGTCAACACGATCTTTCTGAACACCAAATTTCCCTCCGAATCCCTTGGCCATGTCCTTTTGGGATGAGTGCTGCTCCACCTGGGCCACATAGTCGTGACCCAAAGCCACCTGGACAGAAGATGAGGGTCAGACGGCAGGACAGAGATGGAGAGTGAGGGACCGAAGGGTAAATGAAACCCGTCAACCTTGTCCATCCTGTCCTTCTCCACACCAAACTTCCCTCCGTATCCATACGACGCTTTGGGAGTTTGATCCTTCTGCTTCACCTGCTCGTGTTCCTGAGCGACCCGGTTTCTGAGCTCAGCGACGCTGTAGGAACCAAAGACATGGAAACCAAAAAGGCTTTCAGAAGCAGCACCTTGCAAAAAAGGATTCATACTCTGGAATGTTACAACCACACCTTCAACGGGTTCTGAAAGGTCTATCGGTGACACGAAACGTATTAGATTTTTTTCCCAAATCATTCTTCAATAATGAGATTTTGGCTTATTTTGATCTCCAACAGTAAAGGCAAAAATAGAGCCACTACCCAGCTGGCGAAACGAGGCAGAACTCTACTAGGGTTGCTAAGTAACGGGCAGAACTCTACCAGGGTTGCTAGGTAACGGGTAGCACTCTCCTGCGGTTGCTAGGTAACGAGCAGAACTCTTCCGGGGTTGCTAGGTAACGGGGCTGCTTGCCTTGAATTTCTTGAAACGGCTCATTGTTAAGACACCAAAAATAATGAAATTATTCATTTAAGGACTTGGGGTGTTTTTAGCAGCAGTAGAAACCCAGATTAAAATATAAAAATGTGAATTTTACATAATAATTTCCCCTTCAAGGTGTTTTGTTGGGATTTCATGTAACCAATCAATGCAAAGTAGGGAGTGATTTTAAAGTGGAAGAAAACCGATACATAATATGAGAAGCATCTGTCATCTATTTTTCTATGCTTTACAACTTGAGTTCAGAGCTTGGGAAATTATTAATGGTATTTAAACAGAATGAAAATGTCTTGGCATATTTCATTTTTACAAAATAGTTTTGAAAAGACTAATTTTGCCTCCACTTCAAAACTTTCCACCACACTGAAAATCTAAAAGTATAAAATCAAAACAAAATACATGAACAATGTTTTTTAAAAAAAATTGATTTTCATTATAATGGACGGCTTTCAACAGATTGAGCTGTTTATAAAGTCTGTTTTGATAACATTTTGTACGTTGCAAATGTTTTATTGTGAATGTGGAAAATCTATTCAAATCAACAAGACATTAAGAAAGAAAACAAGGGTTTAAAGTAGCTATAGTTCTTAAGGTGAGGTTAAAAATCACGAAAAATAACAATCGGCAGGTCAGACGTTTACAAATATTGGTAATTAGAATTAGACAATTGGTGCATCTTTGATTATTTCCATCAGAAGTGATTTTAAACATTATTTATATGCGTTTTAATGAGGGAAAATCTTTGCATTGAACTGGTTTAATGCTCTTTCTAGCCCTCTGCTATTACCCATATTTGGAGCGACTCGCTGTCTGACAACAAGCTCTTACTTCCTCTTCCTGTTTTAATGCAACTCCCACTAAGACTTGTATTTACTCTCCTCGTAATTTCCACCAAAGATAAACATATCTTCACCTGATGTGCTCTTTGCGCCCGGAGCCCTCGATGCTTTTGGCCCCCCACCTCTGCTCCTGCTCGGATACATCATTCTGAAACACAATTCAAACAAAGTTTACAGATAAACAACCTTTTTTTTTTTTTAACTGATGCTCACTTCAGGAAGTATCCAGTACCTCAAAGTCAGGGTCTGTCTCCCAGTCGTCGCCCTCTGCAGCCACCTTCACGTTCACATCGTGGCCCACCACTGACTTCCACATCTGGGGGAAGGAAACGCACAAACGTCACTCAGAGCTCAGATTAAAGCTGCTGTTTCTGTGCATGTGTCTTATTTTTGGAAGTTCTTTTTGCAAGGCAGAAACAGAGTAAAGAGCAACCAGTAAGTCCCAAAAAGGAAGTTGAAGCTTCACTTCACCATTACTGTGCAGACTTATTGGATTCTTCAGTAAAAGTCTAAACAAACAGGACAATTTTGATATTATAAGCTGTTATTATGACATGCAAATTCTGATCATTATGGCAAACTCAAGCTTATGTTCATTCATTCTCATGAATATGTAATATTTACACGATTAATCTTTATTTGACATGTTTCATGACATCTCTGGAGCTATTTTATCATTTTTAAGCAACTTTAAGATATAAACTGTTACATTATTGAGTAGGATTAACGGTGTACTGGCTTATGATAGAGCTACTTCCTTAATTAGGGCGTTAACATTTATGACTTTTAAAAGAAATGGTTGCAGATTTAGTCAGTTAGTGCAGAAGAGATTAAAAAAATGACTTTACCTTTTAGTTACTGCGCAGTTTTGATGCGTTTAGGCGGATTTTGCAGCAACAAAAAGTTTTCCAGTCTTCACAGGTTGAGACGGTCTGATGGGCGACACGTGAACGCGGATCCAGCAAACGAGAGCGCGCAGCGGTACAAAAAGTAAAACCAAAACAAAAAAATGAATTAAAAAAATCTAAATATTTACATTTTTATATCTTTCACAATATCGGCAACACACAATAAAAATAGTTGCTGCCGCTTCAGTAGTTCGCATTAATTTACTTTTATACGTCTTTTATAGATGGTGCATTCAAACAACCTCGGAAATTTTAAGAGTCGCTACTTACGGTTTTACCAACAAAACTGAAACCAAGGCAGGTTGTGATTTATATTGTAGTAATGCAGTTACACCACTAGGAGACACTAGAGTATCATTTTTTAAAACTATGCTCCGTCTCGTGTACTTTATGTTCTCACAAGACAAGAAAAACCCAACAAAACTTCACTTCCACTTAAAAACATCCTTTATTAAAAGTTTTGAGCATCAGTAACAACCTGCCCTCCAGCCATGGAGGAAAACCTCTGTAGTGTTTCACACACACCGGTACCCACTGTAAAAAGGGTCTGGACCTCAGCTTCCGGTAATAATCAAAAACATAGTGATTAGATTTTCTGAGTCACGATGATCCCAACCAGGACGTAAACAAAAACCTACCGAAGAAATTAACCTTAGATCAACAACTCCCTTTATCCAAACCACCAAGATTTTTTAATTATATACTTTTCCTATACAGCCCTTTGAACAGGTATTTACAAGAATAACACCGAAGATTTATGGAAGATGTGACAGCAGGATTAGCAGCCCAGTGTTACGAGACAGGAATGATATATATGGATGGCGATTTAAACTATATTTACGGAAGAGGATTAGGGCCACCGAAAAAAAATTATAATAATGTCAGAATTCTGACTTTAATCTCAGAATTCTGACTTTAAATCTCAGAATTCTGACTTTAATCTCAGAATTCTTTTTTTTTTCTTTAGGTGGCCCTAATCCTCTTCCGTATATATTTCATAACAAGGAATCACATTAATTCTAAGTTAATGGAGATATCGTTAAAAATGGGTCATCTTTGATTTGTTGGAATGCAGCAACATCATAATGGACATGAAGGGAAACGCGTCTCTAAGACGAACAGTAAACGGTACTGGAGAACGGATTCAAAACTGCATAATAAATGTAAAGAGACGCGACACGGGGATATGTAAAACCAGAAACGGCACCGTTCACCATTTTTGTGCATAAAAGGAAGTTAGTAGGAGATAAATATCACATAATAAACTCAACTTGAAGTAATTTATTTTAAAATGCTTCCTCGAAACAACCGTTAATCTCACAGCTAGCTTAGCAAGCCTAGCAGAGCTAGCTTACTTAGCATAGCTACTATAGCTCCTTTTTGATGCTAATTTCACTCTTTCACAGGATTTCAGCTCCAGTATGTGGTGCTTTAAAGACGTATTTACACCTCTTGGATTATTTCGCATCAGTTATGAAGCTGAAGAAACGTTGTGCATAGTTTTTCATGTTTTTACAAATAAAGAGCCGAGCTTAAGGGGAACAACTAGTTGTGCACTCCACAAATCAGTCCCCCATGTAATAAACAACGCCTCATTTTTCATCCACCTCACCATTATGTTCTGCTTCATATTGGCCCCTACTGTAAAATCCCAGTAAAATACACTCATTTTGTGGATTTTCAGAATTTTTTCCCATCATTGGAAAGACTCAGAGCTCAAATCTGCAAGGCACATGATGTACAACAATTCCAAAAAACACTTGGTGGCGTCTTTTCTTCCTCCATCCATCATCTTTCTTTCAACTCATCGGATCTGGAAGGGAAACCCAGGAAACCCTCAGACTGGGCGGATCTTCACAAGATGGCCGAACTACTTACAGTCCCTTTTGATGTGGAGGAGCGGTGGCTCAGATCTACAAATGAAGCTAATTTCTTATCTTCATAATTATAGTTGAGGGTTGCATTTGTTTATTTTACTAAGTAATATTAAGATATTGTCCCTTTGCATCCGTTTTGAAGCAAAATCTCCCACTTGTAGGTGACTTAAAAGTTGAAACAAACACCCACTGAAGTAAATGTATAAACTTTGGCTAAACGATTAAAGTGCACCGTTTGTACAGAACATCCTTCGGACCCTTTGCTAAATTATCATACATCACACTATGAATTACAACCAACACATTTCTATTTTGTTGGACCTTCTCTCGTGTTATTTGGAACGTTTTTTCAGAGGAATCCGCCCAGGCAGAGCAGCAGCAGCAGGTGCACAGTGAGCAGGTAGAGGCCGAGCAGCAGAGGGGTTCGCTGGCGGGAGCAGAAGGCCAGGCGGAGCATCCGCAGCAGGCTGGGGCCTCCTCTGCGGGTCTGCAGGGGGAAACGCAGCGTTAGGATGACCGACGGTTGTTGTTACAGCTGTTGAGGCGACGGATGAGCCTAACCCGGGTCACGGCGCCTTCCTGAGGCTCGATGAACACAGCCGTCTCAGAGAGATCCCCTTCGTTTGCAGAGAGCCAGGACGCCTGGCTATGACTATGGAGACAGAAAACACCTCAGGTGAGTCATTGCTGATCCTTCTGATAATCAATTATGGATTATTGTGTCAAAATATGATAATATTGTGAGCAGTCCATGAGCAAAAGGCCGAAAATTGAGCAATAAAACAGTAATGAGGTTGAAGATTAAAATATTTTGGGTTAAAATGAATAAAGGTTTGCAGGTGAGTTTTATTTAAGGTAACATGAAGGACAACTCCACATTTCTGTAAAGTGATCTATTAATCAATAAATAATTTTCAGGCAATATTTGAAGTTTTTTTTCTATAAGCTGAATTAATATTAACCAAAACTGGTCACTTAAACACTAATTTTATTACATCCATACTTACGATCTTTATATTCTTAATTTTTTCTACATTTTGTCCCATTTTTATATTAGATTTTTTTTTACTTTTAAATTTTGCCTCATTTTTTACAATTATCATTTTCGAATTTTAATTCATGAATAAAACATTTTCCATTTTCTTATCTTACAAGTTTTATTAATTATTTTTCTCATTATATACTTCAAAAAAAATCATAGCTTCAAGAAAATTAAAACATATTTTAAATTATTGTTATTTTAATTATTTATGCATTTACTACTTTTATTGTTACTACTCCTGCATTCAAAGTTATTTTAGGACCTTATTTTTATTATTCAGGTTATTATTAGTTATTAACGGATTATTTAAAAAATCATTTATTATGTATAATATTTTGTTGTTCATTTTGTTTGTATCGATGAAAACTGCTTTCCATATAATAGTATTTTGTATTATTTTGTTAATTAATAATTATATATTTAATTATTTTTCTAACAATTTATTTTATTTTTGATCATTTATTATATCCAGGCTTATTAATATTGCTATATTTTTTAATTCTTCATTTTTCTTTCTAGTTTTTATTATGTTTTTTTAGTTTTGTCACAGCCCAGGATGATTCGTTTTGTTTTTAAATTCGTACCGTTTGAGCAGATCCTGTGTCGCCATCAGCTGCTCCTCAATCGCCAGCCGCTGCCGAGTCTCTTCTTCTAGTCTGACGCACAGAAAACAACAATCAGCATCTATGGTGTCACTTCCTGGATGAAGCGTTTGATAAAAACCTCTGCTGAAGCTCCAGGAGCTCCGCCTGGGAGCCGTCGGTCCGGCTGCTCCGCTCCTGTGGCGCTCCAGGTGGGCTGTCTCCTTCCTCTGTGCCCTGCAGGGATTTAGACATGAATAAACTAGAAAAGACACTTTTCTAAATGACATATCCCCATCTGCTCACCTGTCTCTGCAGCTGTTCTCGTTTGGGTTTGGGCTTCTGGAGTCGAGCCTCTTCCAACATGGCGGCCAGATGCCGCAGCTGCTGGTCTTTCTCCGACAGCGTGGCGAGAGTCTGATGCTTCAGCTGCTCCGCCTGAGCCAGCCAGTCCGTCCGCTCCAGCCTGGAGGGAAAATCAGTTTAAAAAAGGTTCATTTCAACATTTAACAGTGCAGAAAGATCTCCAACGGCGCGTTAAAAGAAAAATAATAAAAATACAAAAAGAGCAAATTTCCACCCAGAAACTCAGAAATGTTACTGTTTTGTCTAGAAAGTTTCTGAAATCCGAAAATGTCAGAGAAAAAAAAAACAAAATTAGTGAACTCCAAAAATTTCTAATTTGTGGGAAAACTCCCCTTAATTTTTAAGATTAATCTCAGAATTTTTTAAAATCATTGCCAGGCAAAAAACACTAAGAAATTTTGGGATTAATCTAAATTTCTCTAGAAAAAAAAAAAATTTCACCTTCAAAAATTAAAAATTAGAAAGAAAAGAACCCCTCAAATTTTTAATCTCAGAAATTTTCTGGGAAAAAACTGACAAAAATTAAAAATAATGTGTGAGAAAAAACTTAGAAATGTTGAGATTAAGTTCACGAATTTTCAAGAAAAAGTTTCTATAAAGTTAAACATTTTTGTTTTTTTCTAGAAAACCTCTGAGATAAATCTGCAAATTTCCGTACTTTTTCTAGAATATTCGAAATGATAAAAAATTTTTAGATTTTGACTTTGTTCTCGCAATTTTCATTTTCTCACATGGCCTTAGTGCCCAGTTGTAGAAAAAAAAGGCTAAATATATTTTTTAAAAATCAGCAGAATGTACCAATTTTTTAGAAATCAACCAATCGTCATAATAATCTATCAGTATGAAATGATAGAAACTTTCAGCTTAATCTCAGAAATGTTCTATAAAAACTAATAACATTTTAAAGATTTGTTTAGTAGAACATTTCTGAGATTAATCCCAAACTGTTCAGATTTTGGGGGAAATGTGCTGCTTTGTTCTGCTTGGTGGGACCTGAGGGATTCTGTTTCCTCCTTGCTCCTCTGCGCCGCGTCCTCCAGCCGCGCCACGGCCTCCAGGATCTCCTCGTTCTTCTTCTTCTCCTCTAAAAGCTCCTGGCTGACTTTGATGAGCTCACCGGCTCCCAGCCGAGCCAAGTCCGACTTCTGCTGCTTCAGCTCGGCCGTCTGCGTGTCCAGCTGCTCCAGCTGCACATAGAGAGAACAGAGCAGGAACCATTAATTGGGATTAATCGTTTACTGAAATAACGTTAACTGAAAAAAAAAGTTGATTTACTCATTTAAAAAGGGAATCAAATTTTTTTTATTAGACGTTTTAGTTTATTTGTAATATATAAAAATATTTGGGGCTTCACTAATAAAACATATAAAACAAAATTAAGAGAAAGTCAAAATAGTACAATAATAGAGTTGGAATAATATGAGTGTTAGAGATTTTTTGGTATTATCATTTTTGTCATTACTTTAGTTTATATTCAGTCTAATATTAATTGAAAGTTAATCAACATTCAGTCTAATGTTAATCAGTAAATGACGTGCTGTGCGAATACTTTTTGATTGCTGTGTAGAATATCTGTGTTCCTAAAAACTGATTGTTCCCTTCAGAGTCCAGAATATTGCCAGAAAAAAGTCTAAATAATATGAGCAAAGTTAAATTTTGACAATAAAGTTACAGTATGACAAGAATAACGTCCAAAATAATGGCAATAAAGTTATAGTACGAGAAAAAAGTCACATGAATAAAGTCCAGTTGTAATAACATGATAATAAACAATGCTTTGAGATAAAGTAGTAATATGACTTTACTCTTGTAACCACATTTCTTTATCTTCTTAGTGTGGCTTAATACTCCATTGTAAAAAAAGGCTGAAGTGGTTAATAAAAATCTGGACAGAAGAGAAATGGAGGAATCTGCAGTCATCAGGATAATCAATGGATTAATCACTAAAACAACCGTTAGCAGCAAACGAAGCAAAGTTGCTAAAGCTCTGATGAGGCGCAGCAGCCGTTTGGTCTCACCAGCCTCTCCCTGTCGTTCTGCAGGGCCTGCAGGGCGTTCTTCAGGCCCCACACCTCTCCAGCGCCGCCTTGCGCTGCCCGGCTTCGCTCCTCCGGCTCCCTGACCTTCAGCGCCGCCGTGGCGTCAGCCAGCTGCTGCCTCAGCTGCTTGGTGGTGTCCGTCTCCTCCAGCAGCCGCTGCTCCACGATCAGCAGGTCGCGGGCCAGCTCCGCCACCCGCTCCTGGGCGCTCTCCGACTCCGTGCGCATCACGCCGCCCTCCCAGCGCAGCTCGGCCAGCTCTCTGCCCTCGGCGGCGAGCCGCTGCTCCAGGGCCTCGGCTCGGACGCGCTCCGCCTGCAGCTGCTCCCTCAGCTTCTCCACCTCGGCTCCGGGCGCGTCCTTCACCTGCGAGGCTCGGCTGAGAGCCTCCGTCTCCACTTTCTGCGGCTCGTCTTTGGTTTTGCTCCTCAGCTGAGCCTCCAGCTCCTCGCGCTCCCGCTGCAGGGTGGAGATGTGCTGCCTGTGAGCGGCCAGAAGCTGTTTGTGCTGGGAGTCCTTCATGCTCAACACCTGGGTGAGATCGTCTCGGTAACCGTGGAGCTGAGCCGACAGCTTGGCCTGCTCGGCGTTCATGTCGTCTCTCTGGACCAGCAGAGAGCGAAGCTCCTCTTTCAGGCTGTTGTTCTCCGCCGCCGCCTCCTGGATCAGACCGTCCTTCTCCATCATCACCTGCAAGTCGACGCACAGGGCAAAGCAGGTTCAGCCTTTTATTGACCTGCCATTAGGTCAGTAAGAATCAATAAATCAGTTAATCACGTGACAAATTAAAACAAACTCAATAATTTCCTTTTGAAGGATTTAATATTTTTTCTCTCTTTTTACCAAAAACTGGATGATAAAAGTCTTTAGTCTGGTGTTTTGGTCTCAACTGACCAATAATTCATTTTATTTCAGTAGTTTTGTTTGTTTATTTTGAATATTAAAAATGTCTTCCAGTTCCAGGGTTAAGTCTTCTTTACAAATTTATCAGTATGTGACTTGAAAATGGTCTCAAAACAACAATATAATATTATTCACTGCAATAATTATGGGCTTAATTTATCATCCAGCTAAATTTCTATCTTAACAGACTTTCAAAAAATTATTGATTAATGGTTTATTAGATTAAAGTGATTTCTAATTGATTAATAACATCTGTTAGATCTTCTTTTAGTGTTGCAGTTTGGCTGCCATACAGCAGAGGGCGGCGCTGGCATCCTTAAGTGCAGCCAGTTGATACAGAAACAAAGATGGCGGATCCATAACAGAACGGGAAAAAGAAATGGTTCAAACGGAGTCTGGTGTGTGACAGAAA
Source organism: Micropoecilia bifurca (assembly GCA_903067075.1). Classification (NCBI taxonomy): domain Eukaryota; kingdom Metazoa; phylum Chordata; class Actinopteri; order Cyprinodontiformes; family Poeciliidae; genus Micropoecilia; species Micropoecilia bifurca. The sequence continues at coordinate 12,583 of CAEGAF010004512.1, forward strand.
ATTAACTTTATGAGGTTTTGTTTGGAAATATTAAAACTCAACAAGCTCCTTAAGGTTCACTTAACAACGGAGCAGCTTCAACTTCTCAACCGGATACTACTGATACGCCACAAAGGTGAGATGAGACAGAAAATTATAACGTTATGGGAAAAAAAAACATTGTCTCAATAAGCAAAACTTTTATTTGGCGAATTGGGACAACTGCAGTGAATTTCTGCCAAAAAAACTCAGAAATTTTGAGATTAATTTAGGACATTTCTGTGTTTTGACTTGAAATTCAGAAATCTCAAATGTTTTTTTCTAGAAACGTCTATTTTTTTGTCAAATATGTCTACTTATATCTGGATGACCCATCCTTGCTCCTTCGACAGATTCATCTGGATTCATCTTCGTCTCTAAGCTTTTCGCTCCTGCACTCAGGTCACCTGCAGGTGTTTCTCCTCCAGCTGTTTGTACGTGCTGAGCACTCGGTCTCTGTCGTCCTGCAGTGACCCCATCGCCTTGGTGAAAGAGTCCAGCTTGGCTTTCCGGTTGCTGCTCTCCTCCTGTGCTTCCCGTAGTTTTCCTTCCAGATCCCTCACTTCTCCTCTTCTCTGCTCCAGCTGCCTCTCGGCATCTTGTGCTCGGCTCTCAGCCTCCTTCCGCGCCTCCTCTGCTGCCTTTTGGAGCAAATTATGTGCGGAAACAAAATATTTGAAAAAGGGTTTCAATACATTTTTCAGAAAACCTACATTTTTTCCACCAATGCGCTCCGTAGGTTTCCAAAGTTCAGAGTGATGTCAGCGCCCAGGGCAGCCATCTTGTTTAACATTTATTCACTGTGAATTCAGGTCAACTCTAAGAAAGGCTATCAGAGCCAGGCTAGGTTTTCAATCTTAATAAATCTTCTAGAATATAGAAGAATAAAATATTTTTTGAAAACTCCAATTTGAATAAATAAAATAAAAAATTAAATGCAGAATGTTGAGAATCTTGTGACGTTATGCTTTGGTATCGGCATCAAATTATTTTCAGTAGCACGACTAACAATTCAACAATTAATTTAGTAATCAGTTTATTGTTAGTAAACAGACCATTTTCTAAAGAACCCAAAAATACATGCAACACATTTTGAATTTAATATATATATATATATATATATATATATATATATAAAACAAAAAAAACAACAACCAATTGTCAATAGATTAATCGATAACTAGAACTTAATTGTTAGATTCACCCTGAGACAACTTGTCTTACTATTTTGTCATACAACTCACAGAAAGGATAACTGAAATAAAAGCCAGTTTTTAAAAATATATATTCTGTCATTTGTAATTTCCTTTTGAGAAAAGAAACCAAAAAACAGATTAAAATTGTAAATCAGATCTGGGATGAAATGAATCCCCAGAGAGGAATTTATGAGAGAATGCACCTGTAGCTCCCACTCCTTACCAGTTGGTGGCAGTAATGCTACCTGCAGTTGTTTGCAGAAGAAGGTCTTTGCTCACCTGTGTGACAGCCAGCTCCTTCTCCCCCAGCAGCTCCACCTCCCTCCTCTCCTTCTCCTGCAGCTCCGTCTGTAAACTCTCCGTCAGAACCTTGGAGGAACGCAGGTCCGTCTCCAGCCGCTCCACGTTCAGACACAGTCTCCTCTCCTCGGCCTCCCTCTCCCTCAGCTCGGTTCTGGCCCGCTCCACTTCGCCCGTCTGTCTGCCGACGGCCTCCTCCAGAGCGCGGACCCTCTGACCCAGACTCTCCAGCGCGTTTTGGAGGACGCCAACTTCGTTCTGGGCAGATACCAACTCGGATGCGGTTTCCTCCAGCTTCGATCTTTCCTGGTCAAGAGCCGCTTGGTGCTCCGCGACTTTCTTTTGCTCTTCTTCCAATCTCAGCTGCCAGTCTCTCTCCGCTTTCTGTAACCTAAAACGACAAATATTTTTAGTTCACAGCTAAAATTTAATGCTGCATTGTCAGAACCAAATATTAAGGCGATACATTGTTCTCCTGTGACTTCACTTTTCTGGGAACTTTGTAGCCGACGGCCATCTTGGTTGCATCAACACATGTTGATGCAACCAGTAATTTAATATGTGAATGTAGCAACAACAAATGTAAAAGATGTACCTGTTAACTGACAGCTCCAGCTCCTCTTTCAGTGCCGTCTCTTTCTGAAGCTGATCTGTTAGCTCCTTGGCGCGAGTTTCAGCCTCTCGGACTTCAGCCTCCTTCCCCTGCAGAGCGCTGTTGAAGCGCGTCTCCCACTGCCGGGCTTCATCCAGAACTCTGTCCCTGTCGTCTTGCAGGGAGGACATGCTGCGAGAGAAGGCGGCTAACCTGGCTAGAGTCTCGTCCAGCCGGGTTTGGGTCTCCTGGGCTCGTCTCTCTGCTGCCTCAGCCACCTCTCTGGCTTCCATAGTAGCTTCCTCCTCCTTCTCCCGCTCGCTGTAGGCCTCCTCCAGTCTGAGCTCCGTCTCCTTCAGCTCAGCTCCCAGCCTGAACCTCACCGAGTCCAGAGTTTGCTCCGCCTCAGCCTTCAGCGCAGCCTCCTTCTGCTGGAAGCTTTGCTCAACGGCCATTCTTGCAGAAACTGCCTCGCTTGCCTCTTTCCGTGCCTCTGCTAGTTCAGCTTTATTACTCTCCATCTCTGCTACGGACCTCTTCAGGTCTTCTAACGTTTTGGCGGACTCCATCTTTGCCTGCTCCAGCCTGCCTCGGAGCTCCTCCTGGCTTAGCTGCAGGGCTTTGACTTCACGTCCAAGTTCACTGATCTTCTCCTGATATTGGATGGAGTCCCTCTGAAGCTGCCGCACCTCAAGTTGCTTTTCCCTCAGTAGCTCCTCCAGCTGCTTTGCTCGGCTTTGGCTGCCTTCTTTGACCCTCTGGGCAGACCTCAGCTGCTGCTCCAGTTCCCTCTGCTTTCCGGACTCTGCCTCGGCTTCGGCTCTCTCCCGCCTGGCCTGCCTCACATCCTCCTCCAGCCTGGCGGCTCGGTCTCTCTCACTCTGGACCTCAGCCTCCAGCCTCTCTAGCTCTCGCTGTTTCTCAGCAAGCAGCTCACAGTTGTCTGCTGCTTCTTGCTGGTAGGTGGCTATGCTCCCGTTGAGCTGGGCCAACTGGTTCATCAGACGCTCCTCCAGGTTGTCTTTTTCGGTTTCAAGACTCTCAAGGAGTTCTTTGAGCTGAGCTTCTCTCTTTGAAGCGTCTTCAATCAGATGTGTTTCTCTCTCGCTGCTCTCTTGAAGGTTCTTCTCCAGACGGTTCTCGTTACTTTTGCTCTCCTGCAGTTCTTGCTCAAGAGAGGCCAGTTCAGCTTCTCGTTTTAGCCAGAGTTCCTTCTCTGCATTCAGAATTTCAATCTCCCTCAGTTTATCTTCCAGTAAAGCTTGAGCCTTCTCCTTTTCTTCTGTGACTGTAAGATCGTCCTGTGGCTCTGCTGCAGTCATCACTGATTGCGTTGTAGTGATGACTTCCTCTACAACAGGTGCAGAGCTGCTTTGATTTGCCTCCATGTCAGCCAGTTGTCCATTCAGCTCTTCAACCTGCTGCCTTAGATCATCTCTTTCTGTTGTTGCAGCTTTCAGTTCAGCTCGCAAGGCTCTCATCTCCTCCTGAAGACGCTCTGCTTCAGTTTTGATGGCCGGGTCATCTTGTTTTGAAGTTTCCTGCCTCTCTCGGAGTCTCTCGTTCTCCTCCTCCAGCTCCATTATCTTTTGCTGTTTTGTCTTTGCAAACTTCCTCATCTTGTCCTTCACTGTGTCCACCTCTTTCTGCGCCTCCTCTGCTCGTCTCTCGCTCTCCTGCCTTGCGGTCTCGTTAGCTCTCGCCTTAGCCGCCAGCTCCTGTCTTTCCTGCCGGGCAGCTTCCAGGACCTTCCTCACACGCTCCGCCTCATCACTCACATTCTCGTAAGACTTGAGCAGAGTCTCGTACTCCTCCTTCATCCCTTGGACCTTCTCCTCCCACTCCTTACAAACCCTCGCCGCCTCTTCCTTTGCCAACTCCACCTCCTTCTCACAAGCATCCTTCTCGTTGATTATTCCCTCCATTACGAGCTTCAGACTCTCGCATGACGACCCCAAACTTTGGTTCTCCACTAGAGTCCGATCCACCTCCTCGATAAGTTTTGCCCTTTCGCCTCTTAGACTCTCAAGCTCTTCTTCTGTTGAATCGATCTTCTGCTGCAGCTCGGCAACTATCTTCTCGGCGGAAGTGAGCTGCTCCTGTAGCGTCTTGTTGTCTTTGAGGGCCTCTTTGCGAGATACCAGAGCAGCTTGAAGCTTTCGCTGAAGTTGCTGGAGCTTTGCCTCACCGTCTTCTTCTTGCTTTTGTGGAAGCTCAGTCTGCAGCTTGTGCATTTTCTCTTGCTCTGCCTTCAGTTCCTCCTGTAAAGAGCTTATCAGCTGATCTTTCTCAGACACAGAATCTTGCATCGAGTATATGAGGGAGTTCTGCTCACTCAGCTGCTGGCTGAGCTCCGATATCTCGTGGTTCTTGTTGTCCAGGAACTGCTTGAAGTCGTCCACTTCAGCTTGAAGAGTTTTCATGGAGGCCTCTGCAGAAGCTTTTGATGCCGTTTCTATCTCTGCCTTGAGGGTTTCTGTATAAGCCTCAGCTTGAAGATACTTTTCTCGAAGTTCATTCATCTCCTCATAGAGGGCATCAATCTGCTTTTCCTTCTCTCTCAGTGCTTCCAGGTCTTTACCCAGTTCAAGTATCTCAGACTCCTTAAGCAACAGGCTGCTGTGAGTTTCCTGGAGCTGCTTCTCCAGCTCAGTGTTCACTTGCCGACAATCTTGGATCTCATCTTGAAGAGCTTTAAGAGATTCCTCCAGTTGTCTAGATGTAACTGGAGACAGCTCCAGAGGATTCTGATTGGAATCGCTTGCCTGTGGTTTCAATGAATCTGTTTCAGATGCAGCAAAGTCCACCCAATCCTCTTGAACCCAACTGTTTGCGGCAGACGCCTGCGCCGGTTCTGGTTGTGGATCTCCATCAGAGGTCCCCTTTTCCTCCAGCTCTCTAAGCTTGTCGAGAAGACCTTCCCGTTCGCTGCTCTGCACGTCAAATCGCTCGGTCAGCTCGTTGAAGTCATCCTTCAGCTGCTTCATCTGTTCGCGATGATGCCTGTCTTTCTCTTTGGCTTTGCGGATGGTTTCCTTGCGGGATTCTTGGGCTTCTTGAAACTTCTTCTGTAGCGTTTCACACTCCGCTTCAAGAGAAGCGACTTGAGATTGCAAAATACCCGTTTCAGAGGTGGCTTCAGGCTGTTCTTCACTCAGCTTTCTGTTCAGAGCAGTTGTCTCTGCAAGGACTTGATCCTGATGGTCAAGTCTCTGCTTAAGAGCCTCCACCTCTTCCTCTTTGGATCTTAAAGAGTCTTCTAGCTTCATGATCTTGTCCTCCAAGTCCTGAATCTCAGGTCTTTGAGGGAGCTTCTCAGAAGGTTCTTCTGTCTCGTCTTTCTCCTTCCGTCGTTCTGCTTCCTTCTCAAACTCGCTGACTTTCTTCATCAGCTCCTTGCGCTGAACCAGAGCTGCCTGCAGCTTCTTCTTTGTGTTTACCAGTTGCATTTCCAAGGCTTCCTTCTCCTTCCTCAAGGTAACCACTTCTTCGTCATCATTAGATTCTTGCTGTTGACCATCTTTGACCTTCTCCAGCTCTTCCATCTGCTCCTTGAGCTTACTCACTTCTCCTTTCATCTCAAAGTTCTCTTCTTCTGCTTGAAGGAGCCTGGCGGACATGCTGTCGTTAAGCTCTGTCACTTCCTTTTCTTTCTGGGTGAGAAGAAGCTGCAGCTCTTGAATCTTAGAGTCCTTCTTTGATAGAGACTCGTTGTGGAGATCTGAAGTCTGAGAGTGCTCCAACAGGCTGTTTTCCATTTCATGAAGCTTCTTCTGCAGCTCGGAGGAGAGAAGCTCTCTGTCCTCCAGCTGAGCGCTCAGCATCCTCGCCTCACCTTCCTGCTCAGACAGAGCTTGCTGGGTTGTTTCCAAATCTGCCTGCAAAGCCTCAATCTTCTCCTCCTTGGTTTTATTTTCATTCTTTAAAATCTCAATTTCTTCTTCCAGAAGTTGCATCTCGACACTCTGTTTCTCCACCATTTTGCCGTTTTCCAGCTCCTTGGACAACCTGAGTGCTTCAGCCTCAGCTTCCTCTTTGGCGACGGTGAGAGACTGTGCTTCCTCTTCTAGGATCTTGATTCTCTCCTGTGATGCTGCAGCTGCGTCTTTAAGCATCTGCAGCTCTGCCAGAAGCTCACCGTACCTCTTCTGCAACTCCTCGGCTAAAGCCTGAGCAAACAAATTGACGTTTTTGTCGGAGGAGGAACTCTGTTGGGTCAGGTGGACTTGGACTACGGATGACGACTGGGAGGATTCCTGCTCCATGCTTGTGGCCACCCAGGACTGACCAACATCCTGCGGGGCGGAGGGCCATTCCTGAGCGCCATCTTGGTTCATGGCTTCCAGGAGCGTCCAGCTGCTGTGGGCCACCTCCGAATCAGTGCTGGTGACCATCTCATCTGAGGAGGTGCCCTTTGATTCTTCAGGAGACTCGGACTGGGGTCCGATGAGCTCCGGGCTGCTTTCGCTGTCAGCAGGGATGGAGAGGACGGAGGTGTCTTCTGCAACTAAGGTGGTCTCTTCATCTTGTGCGTCTTCCACGGAGTCAGCAGGAGCTGCGGCAGCGTCTTGATCCGGACTTTGGTTCATTTCAGCTTCTCCTGAGCTTTGTTTTGTAGGAACTATGATGGATTCTCGTAAGGCAACTAGCTCATTGTCTTTTTCTACAAGCTGCATCTCCAGCGCCAAAATATGTTCTGCAGAAGTTAAGAATAAAAAATATATATATTTTTGACTAGCTCCACATTATGATAGTGTTATCGAGGCATTTAACTGCAATGTTCAAACTTAATGCAACTGAAATTACAGACTAAATCTTAAATAGCCTCAAATTACTGCAAAGAAATATAACAAAATCCCATTTTTGTTAGGATTATTCTGCATTGATGTTAAGCAGAAGCTTAGCTTAGCTTCTCACGCCTTTATTTTTTATGCAAAAAATGAATCAATTTGCTCAATTGTATTTTTTATGCATTTCTAATACCAATTATTAAGCTTAAGGGGTTAAATAAAAAAATATGCAAAATAATCGATCACTAAAATAATTAGTTACAACATTCATACCCTAGATCAGTGGTTCCCAAACCTTTTCTCCTGCGACCCCCCAGTGGTTTCCAAATATTTTCTGCCCCCCCTATGGATTACAAATGGCTGTCTGGTTGAACGACTTGTGGGAAGGATGGGAGGATTCTTAGAAAGGTGGGGCCAAAATGAATGTACGTAGCTGAACATAGACAACATCGGTAGCCTACAGGCTACTTGTTAAGCTTAAGGTGCTGTATTGACATTAGCTAGTCATCTTTTAGCTACTTTACCTTCATCCAGCAGCTTCACTCAACTCAGTCGGTTAGTTTGGGGGAAAAAGTGTGAAAAGTTCTTTGGGTTTTGCTGGTTTGCTGCCATGATTCTAACACACCTGCGTAGCTCCACACAGCAGCAGCAGGTCTCCTTCACTGCTGGACAGGTGTGTAAATCCAGCGCTAGTGTAATAGAGCTCATGGTGCGTTTAAAGGCGGCTCAGAAAAACAGGTTACCACGTGTTGACAACGGATGAAACAGTTTTAACTGCTGATAAAAGTGACAGAGGACACAGATATGGGAAGCGTGGATGCCCCTACTGTATCATACAGACATGGGAATAACAGAGTTGGACATTCTAAGGTAAAAATCCAGCTCATACAGCGTCCATGTTTTTGTTTCATCCAGACAGCTTCCCGCGCCCCTCTACAATGGCACGGCGCCCCCTAGGGGGCGCGCCCCACTGTTTGGGAACCTCTGCCCTAGATAGTAAACTTAAAATAAATCTCGAGACTTTTTCTCCTTGCCTTGACCAAATAAGGATACTAGGATTCAATCTGTTAAATTAATAATTTTGCTGCTATTTGCATTTAATTTATGAAGTGTGATAATGTATTTACCTTTATCAGGTTGGGAAGAATCCGGAGACGTTTCAGAGTCAGACATCTAAAAAAAAAAAGAAGAGGATATGATACGTTTTACTAAATCTAGATAAAACGGTTTAATATTTAAAAATAAAAGTTCTCTAAATAAAAACAAAACGCTGTTATGAAGATTACGTTTTGAAATATTCTCCCAGTTTAAATCTGAATTAGCAGCATGGCTCATGAGTCTGTAGTTCAAGGTGAAGGTCGGCTCAGTGGAGAGGGGATTAAATGCTTCCTCCCTCTGAGATGAACCATCCAGACAGACACCGACCTGCCTGGCCTGCATCAGACAGGTGCAGATCACCTGTCCAGACTAAAGCTGTGACCCGGAACAGGGAGGACAGAAACCGTTCGTCTCTTCTGACCTCAGAGGAAAAGGTGACTTTGCAAACCGCACTTAGTTTAGTAAGGGAGCCCAAAGCCAGGTGAGACAGATCATCTCGAACTTTTAGATGTTAGTACAGCCGCTGAACGCGACACAAACTCAACTTTTTATCGACAGTCTCAACTGTCCAATTCTGATCTTTTCACTCCCAAAACATCTGATTTTTCCACTTCCACGTGTTCAACTAAATCAGATGTGATTGTTATAAAGCGTCAGCAGCTATAACAGTCATGTTGCATTTCATCCGACTTTTACGTCGTGGGCATGAGACCCGCATCATAATTTTGCACCAGAAGAGGTAAATGTAAAGAAATGGTTTAAAATTATAATTACGAAAGAACTACCTGAGTGAAGTTGCCCCCCACCTTCTTCAAATCAGAGAAAATTGGTGTGAAATGTTTGTGCTACGTTTGTGCAGAAATATTTTCCGTTTGTGGTGCTATCATTTTAAAGATATAAAGAAATGTTTCTAGAGGTCATCCAAGGTCAACCAGCCCCCCACCTTCTTCAAACCAGACGAAATGGGTGTCAATCAACTCGGCTACGTTTGTGCAGCAAAAATTTTAGTTTGTGCTACTTTGGTTTTGAAGATATTAATGAAAGTGTAAAGGTCAAAAGGTCAACCAGCCCCCAAACTTTTATAAAATCAAACAAAATTGGTGTCAAATGTTTGTGCAGCAAAAATGTTTGTTTGTGCCGCTATCATTTTAAAGATATAAAGAAAGTTGGATTTCATAAAGGTTTGGGGGCTGGTTGACCTTTTGACCTTTACTTTTTCATTAATATCTTCAAAGCCAAAGCAGCACAAACTAAAATTTTTGCTGCACAAACGGAGCAGAGTTGATTGACACCCATTTTGTCTGATTTGAAGAAGGTGGGGGGGGCAACTTCACTCAGGTGAAAGAACTCAGTTCCACTGGAGATCAAAACTGCAATACTTGTTACGTTTTCATCTGGTGTGACTTGATTCTGTGTCAAACAATCCAAAACCTTTGAAAAAGTGTTTCCCTCCTGGCCTGTGGGAGGCGCTGCACCAAGAACCACTAAACGAAACACGTAAAAGACAATGAGCGCAACTTCCTTCTTGACGAAACGTCAACAAAAACAGAGTGGCAGCAGATTTTAGCGGCTGTAGGATTTTTCTTTTTGTCTCAGGTCATAGAGCAGAAGCCATTTCTCTTTCTAGAGCTAAACTCTCACGCTTGTTTTGGTTGTATTTACCCAGAAGGCCTTTTGCTGCAGCCCGCTTCCTGCTTTTGGAGCGGTTTCTAGTCCGCTTAGCATTTGAACTGTGTCAGTTCACTATAACCGAAACTAGACCGAGGCTTGTAGGCGGACCAGAGTTCGCGTTTTTGGTCCGATTAAATATTCACACCTCCGCAAACGAACCGAACTTTCTAGACCAAAGGACTGGATTTGGACTGAATCAGACTAATCAGAACCTCAGAACCCAACCCTGCTCACCTTTAATTGGTTCTACTGGATTTTATTTAGGAGTATCAGACTAGAGGCAGCCAAATTTATACAGTCAATTTTTTAGGGGGAAAAAAAGATGGGAAATTACGATTTAATGGAAGAAAAATCTGAATAACTTCAATATTAAGACAAAATAAACCAGGAATTAACAGAAAAGGCAATAAAAACAAAGCGGGAAATCAAGATGGACTGACTTCTACGATCTGCTGCTCCAGCTGTCGTATCTTGACGTCGGCCTCTTCTTGTTCTGCTGTTTTTATGTGAAGTTGTTCTGGAAATCAGACGTGGAGACCGATCAGAGCCAGAACCAGAACCAGGAGCTTAACCATTGACAGCAGCAGGACCCTTACCCTGCAGCGCCGCCATGTTCTGGGTGAGCTGGGCGTACTGTTCGCTCAGATCTCCGCATTCGTCTTTCAGCCTGATCAGCTGCGTCTCCACGGACCGGACCGAGTCCAGCAGCAGAGCTGGGTCAGCGGGGTCAGCCGGGTCAGTCGGGTCGTCCTCCGGCATCGCTTCAGGGGTCAGGGAGCGAAGGTGGCTCCAGACCTCAGCCAGAAGCTCCTCCTTCTTCTTCACGCCTTCCTGCTCCTCCCTGAGGTTCGCCAGCTCTTTCTGCAGGTCATTGACCTCTGACCTCTCTTGTTCCACCGTCTCCTCCCTAGCTGACTCTGCTTCTCTGATTTCGCTTTGGAGCCGCGTGATTTCCGCCCTGTCCTTCTCTGAGGCGTCTCTGTGCGCTTGGGCGGCTGCAAGCTCCGCCTCTTTCATCAGAATTAGCTCCGCCTCCAACCTGGAGACCTCCGTCTTCTCTTTCTCCAGCTGCTGCTGGGTGACGAGCGCCGTCTCCCTCAGGGCGGAGAGCTCGGCCTCGCCCTGCTGGACCCGCTCGGCCCACTCCTGCCTCAGCCGGACGGCCTCAGTTAGCTCCTCCTCCATCTGCCGGAACTGAGCCGTCAAAATCTGCAAGATAAAAAACAAATAAATAAAAATCATGTTTGTGTGTGATTTTTGCAAAAAGAGCCTCTAGACCAGTTTCATTTGGGGCCATATCAAAAATCCTAATGTTCTTAAAGGGCCGGTTGTTCCAGAAAGTCCTGATAAAACCCATTAAACTGTTAATAAATAGCTGTGACTGGATTTTGTGTTTTTTGCTATCAAATCCACAGATTTCATGGAGCCAATTTAGAAATATCTGTAAAGAATTTGTATTTTTGTGTTAATGTATGATGTTAAATGTGACTATTACTCGACGTAATACCTAGAAAACATTTATCAGAATAAATGTGGGGTTCTGCTGACTTTGTGTGAATTTTGTGGATTTGTGAAAAACTGGAGGGACTTAACTGATGTAATTTGGAATCTAAAGGGCCACATAAAAAACTACGGCGGACCAGATTTGACCCCCGGACCTTGAGTTTGACACAAAATGCTCTAAACAAAATGTGAACTTAAACTGGGGTGTCCAAAGTGCGGCCCAGGGGCCATTTGTGACCATTAAATAGATGCTTTGTGGCCCTAAACTCAAAGTCCATAGATTTGCTTATTGAGCTTGTTATTTTTAATCATGATAAAATTATTATTGCTAATCTAATTCTCATACAAAGTATTCGTCCTTCAGCCTGGATGAACATTCAGACACTTTTACTGCTGTGCCAAATTCGTTTAATTTATTAAACTTGGATGAATAAACAAGTTTTCTGAATGTAAGTGACCCAAATTCTGTTGTGACAACTTAGAATAAAATAATCGAACCTAAAAACACCTGACAATTTGGTGGATTTTGTTTAATACAGCAAATGTGCAAAATGAAAAATAAAATATAGAAATAAAGAAATAAATAGCTACTTTGCTTTCTTTAACTTTTTTGGCTCATGTATAAAATACTTTGGTTGCCCCTGACAGCAGCCATCAGGCTGCATTTATTGGTATCTCCACCTGTTTCTGTTGATCAGCGCTGCTCACTTCCTGCTGCAGCATCTCCAGCTCTTGGGAGCGAGAGAACAAAGCCTCTTCCAGCTCAACGCAGCGCTGCTGAGCTGCCTGGAGCGCCTGGGAGATCAGAAACATCAGACTCATCACAACTTCAATAGAAGGAATACATGTTTAACCAACCATTTCCCTCATTTCTGAGGAAAATCTGCATGAAAACCTTCATCCCAGCTCTTCACATCCGTAAGAGAGCAGGGTTTGTGTAGAAATGATCACAGCTGGTTTGCTACCTTCTGCAGCTCGGTGCCGACCTGTGTGCCGACCTTCAGCAGCTCCTCTTCATGTCTCTGAATCTGCTCCTGAAAACGGACGTCCTTCTCAGCGACGACAGCCTGCAGGGCCCGCAGCTGAACACAAACAACCCGATCCAAGTTAAGCTAATTAAACACTTCATCAGCCGAGTTCGTGTGAGTGGTTAGGCTGACCTGCTCGGCGTGTGCAGCCTCCTTCTCCTGCAGCAGCAGCTCGGTGGCCAGGAGTCTCTCCTTCAGCTGCCGGCTGCTGGTCTCCTCCTCGCTCAGCTTGGCCCGCAGATCCTGAAGCTCCTCCTCGGCCGCCGACGCGCCGGCAGAGGAGAAAGAACCGTCTGAAGTCTGCAGGAGGCGAAACGCGTTGAAGGAGAAGATTAATGTACAAAGGAGGAATCAATTTAGGGGTTTGTGTTAAAGCGGGGAAATAAGTCACAATTTGGATGCTGAAGATTATTTTTGCACCAGTGCTCAGGGCAGCCATCTTGTTTGACAAGCATGTTTTACAGTTTCTTAATATTTGTCATTTCTGTTTTATAAAAAAAAGGAGTAAAATCAGATTAAAACAGAAAATGTCTCGGCTGTAGTTTGAAGGTAACCTCCTGGACTCACCGCTGATTCTGCTCGTCCTTTCAGCTCCGTTATCTGCTTGTTGAGCGACGCCATCTTGGCTTTCGCCTGCAGTTTGAGTTTGGTGAAACGAGCTTCCGCCTCTTCTTTCTCATTCTGCAGAAACCAGGAGGAACATTTACAGCAACTTTAAACAAGTTGGCAGAAAAACAAGGAAGCATGTGAGGCTTCCCACCTTGAGCTGAGCATCTTTGTTGGTCAGCTCAGTCTCCTGCTGCAGCAGCTGAGCGTCTTTGTCTCGGATGAGAACCTTCAGCTGGACCACCAGCTGCTCCAGGTGGGCCAGCCTCTCCATGGCGTCCTCGGGAACCTCGGCGTCCGCCGCAGTCTGGCCCTCTGCGGCGGGGAGCTGAGGCTCCAACACGCCCTTTAAACACAGATAATTACATGCAAAACTTAAAAATGCAAATTTTATTAATTCTTTTTCGCAAATAATTATGTGATTTCTGAAGGAAAATTGGTTTTTTTGGGGGGTATCAGAGTAAAAGGGGCAACTTACAGATGCAAACTGGGATTCAGAAAATGTTATACCATGAAAGTAATTAAAGAAACACAGCAGCATGACTTACAAGTGGACATTTATGGGACATTTATGGGAAACATTTATGGTGTTGTTTATCATTTATTATGAAAATCTCTAACACAAACTCTGCTGGAAATGTTATTTTTACTGTTTTATCCACTGTTCATCCAACAGGGAGCATCAATCAATATCAATAAATCTGAAAATAAGATTAATTGTAGTTATTGTGTGAAGATAAGTGAATTAAAATCTCACTTTAAGTAAATGGTTTCCTGAAGAAAAGCAGTATTTATTTTTGGTGTTTATAATTAGAATAAAGTTTTATAATTGTATATTTATAAATCAATATGCTGATGTCATATTCAGTGTGTGTAGCTGTTTTAGTAATAAGTTATTTCATGATGTTGCTAATGGGAATCCAAATAAATAAATAAATAAAGAAGTTACAATTAAAGATGTAAAAATAGTTAATTTTATCATTAGGACAATAACACAACATAATATTGAGATAAAATTCATGTTGCAAATAAAAAGTAATACATTTTGTAATCAGCAGTTTAAAAAAATAAATAATTAAAAGTGCAAATAGCAGGAAGACAAACATGTGACAAGCAGTTCTGAGTGTTTTTTTGGTTTATATCTCTTATAAAATCCCATTAAAACACATTTAACTTCACCATAACGTGACCTGAAAGTGCAGAGCTGATGACATTAAATTACACATTTAGAAGCTCAATATTCTTCATCTTTAAACTGTGTGAATTAAAGTCACCTGTTGGTTCCCATCTGCGCCTTCCTCTCCAGAAAACTCCTGGAGGACGTTGGCCAGACGGCTTAACATAAAGTCTGGACTATGAGGAGATAAAAACAATAAAAAACATTTAAAGGCTTCCTTGTCTTTTTACTACAGACATCTTTTATTAAACACAGTTCAACTCTGCAGAGCTCCTGCATGCAGCTGTTGAACAGGACGCCCATCTGCACCAGACATCCTGAGAAACTGGTCCTATGAAGCTGAGTAAACACGGCTCAAGGCGTATTTATTTATTTTGCAAGAACAAGTAGATGGAAGCAGCAAACTAGTTTCATTTAGCCGTGAAGGTTCAAAGAACAAAACTGTCAGAGGCTGCAGAGGCCTTACATTCAAACAGAGTGTAACATGATTTATCTCTACTTTTATTGTTTTATGGAGTGATTTTATTACTTTGTTTTTGTCTTACTGTTATCAGTGCATATTTTGCTGCTACACAAAACTTTGGTGCAGCTCATGTTAAATTTAAACAGTCTGTAATTTAAAAAGTCTATCCTACACATTCCCTGGATTGTTTTCACATATTTTATTGCTTTTTATTTTTGTCACATTGGTGGAACAATAAAATATATTTCTAAGATTTTCAGTTTTACTCATAAAAATAAGGAACATTTAATTAAAAAAAAATAGTTATATACTTTACAGCAGTGGTTTCCAAACATTTTCTGCCCCCCCCTCCCCCCCTAACACCTGTGTAGCTCTACAGCAGCAGCAGCAGGTCTCCTTTACTGCCACACAGGGGTAAACCCAGCGCAAGCGCTCATGTTGTGTTTAAAGGCGGTTCGGAAAAACAGGTTACCACATGTTAACAACGGATTAAACAGTTCTAACTGCTGATAAAAGTGACAGAGGACACAGACATGGGAAGTGTGGAAGCCCCTACTGTATCAAAATGACAGAGGAATAACAGAGAGTTGGTCATTCTAAGGTAAAAACCCAGCGCAAACAGTGTTCAGGTTTTTGTTTTCTCATCCAGACAGCTTCCTGCGCCCCCCCTAGGGGACGCCCCCCACAGTTTGGGAACCTCTGCTTTACAGCAATTCATATTCATGATTTTTAATTTGTATTGTTATTCTGTTGTGGGAATCCTGTGAGGCAGAAATCCCTCAACTAGCCTTTTTTTTATTACATTTATATTAATAAAAACAAAAAAGTTTTTTTTTTGTCCTTTCTGATTTATAGTGTTGTGGCTCTTTAAAAAGTGACGTGTAAAGAAATTATTTTGCACCTGATAGCGGCGGATATAAATAAAAGACATGGAGATATGGAGAGTCCGCCCACCATCAGATAAATTAACAAGTCTGCAGCAGCTGAGTTTCACTTTAAATTCAAACCGCTACACATTAGCAGAGACTCCCTTATCCCTGTTTTCCGGACAAGACCGAAAGGAGCCGACCGCTTCCCGAAGCTGCTGGACGCTCCACTACGGCTGCGTCGATCTTTTTAGTGGAGAGAAAAGATTCTTGCTAGCTAAACGCGCAAACTGACGGTGAACTTCCAGAGCTTAAATGGCAGCCATTTTTAAATGACGCTATAAAATGGAGACGGGGCAGCAGTTCGGTGGAAGCGGAGCGTTTAAACTGACTGTTTCCCACGGAGCGGTGAGTTAGCTGGGGCTACTTGGCGAAGCTAACGCTGCTAAAGGTAAATAAGGACAGTTTCTCCTGAGCTTCACCGACTTTCTACTGTTTTTTTCTGCCCGACAACTGCGCACCTCAGTCGGTGACGTGATTTCTAAAAAAAATAAAAATCAGCTTTAACTCACCTGTGCGGAGGCTGCTCAGATAAATCCGTCTGGTTTTAATTTTTCTTAATTTCCTCGGATGGATTTTAGAGCCACATCACCAAACACTCCCGGAAACAGAACTTTCTCTGCTCTGATTGGACAGCTGGGATCTGTAAGAGACCGTTGACAAATTTAAAGGCGTACGCACCTCTTTTCTGGTCGGGGAGCGTCTGACTAAACATACCAACCGAAACACGACGAATAATGACAATTTAACTGAATTCACACAGTTTGGGAAGATGGCAAGACGTGACCAAAGAGTCAACCTGATAGTGAACCACGGGAAGCAGCTGGGGAGGAGTCTGGTCCTCTTGGCCCGCTACACCACGCTGTTTCTGGAGTACTGTGGGCGTTTTGTTCAGGGGATTCTGGCGGCCATGAAGTGGACCAGCTTGTTTGCACGGACCACAGCATCGGTTTTTGACTTCATCTACCAGCGTCTGCAGTGGGGGAAGAGGACAACCGTCAGCACCAAGGAGATCTGCTTGGACCGGTGACTTTAATCAGACTGACCAAGATGGACCTCAAGAAACTGTAGTAGTTGAATATTTGTGTATATGATTACATATTTTACCTGCTGATAGGACAACTTCAGATGTGTCACAGGGTAACGCCAACTCTCCAAAACTATATACTACACTACAAGAAAGAATCTAATAACCTTGACTTTTTTTGGTAAACACTTTATACTGTAATTAACTTTTTTAAAATATTTTTGTTTTTATTTTGACAGCCAAGTTCATGTGACAGCTATTATTAATTTAGTTTAATATTACTTTATGCATAAAGGAAATCTAATGTCTCAACCCGTATCTTCTAAGTTGTTGTGCCTGGTGATGCTGTTTGACAGGAAGGATCTCCAGCAGCAGCAGTCAATCATCCAATGAATCTGAAGAGGCCTCTGACTGAAGACTGTTTGACATGCTAACATTTCAACATCTGGGTAGCAGAGTTGATATCTCACAGCAACATGTCGTGGATGTCAGCATCAGGCTAGTCCACCTCATTTCAGAGGGATGTTGGAGTAGGGGATACAATATACTTTATGATAAATAGGAGAGAGATGGTTTGAACTTCCCTCTTTGCTCTGTCTGTTTTTTGGTCCATGAAATCTTTGACTCTTTGTTGTAATTCAGGTTTTATCTGAGCTTTTGAGATGCCAACCAGCTGCTGCCTGTTTTTTTTTAAACAATAAATTGTTGCCACGGTTACGATAACGATCAAAAGTAAAAATGAAAACAGACGAAATCCTTCCAGCTGCACAGCATCTACAAGAAGGAATAATTGTTCAATACATCAGCAAATAAAAAAAAGAACAAATGCAAACAAAGGGAATAAATTGCAACAGATACTCCAACATCCTTTTAGGAAAAACAAATTGGCGAATTTTAGTTGCATTTCATTGTTTTCTTTTAACTACTTGCACTTAACAAGTTAACTATTTTCTCCTACTGACACCGAGACCAGATGGTTTCCTGTTCCTGAACTCTCAGTGTGCTGTATTGAAATAAACGTCTTCACTAATCGCCTGTAATCTAATTTACCTTTGGAACGAAACACAATTAAAGCTGCAAATGACCTGGAAAACTTCCGATCGACACTTTATCAGCTTCGCCCTCAGGTTTTTGTGGGTTTTTAGAGTAAAAACTATTGGAAAACATCAGAAGTAATATAGCAGAGTAATTTAGGTCTGGACTTTGACTGGGCCATTCAAACATGAGATATGCCAGCCAAGCCATTAAATTGTAGCTGTGCCTGCCACCACCTTGTTTAAAACAGTAGTTCATAATCATGAAGCTGATTTATCAAAACAAAACAAAAAATCTGAATAGTGTGGCAGGTATATGTATTCACCACCCTTTACTGGTATAGCTATAAACTTCAGAATAAACAGTTGCTTTGTAATTAGTAAAAACTACACAGTAAAAAATGCCAGTGTTGAATTAACACCCAAAAGTGTCTATGTGTCCAAGTCAGTTGGTGTTAAATTCAACACTACAGAGTTTCACATTAACATTACAACGGTGTTAGTGTTATAATATATTTTATAATATATTAAAAGTAACACCAGTGTAGTGTTGATCAGAAAACATAATGTGGTGTTAAAAAAGTAAATAATTGACCCACCAGGTGTCAATATCAATCAAATCCAGTGGAAAATATTCACAACAATAAACAGAAATGGAAAGTTTAAGAAAAGTTTAGCTTTTCTTAAACCCATTTTAGTATAGACCAATGTTAATTTAACAAAATCTTTTAACACTTTCAAAAGTGTTTCTTTAACACCAGCAGACTTGGACACATATAGACACTTTTGGGTGTTAATTCAACACCGGCATTTTTACTGTGTAGTGCTGAGCAACAAAACAATGGCTACATTTTATAGTAAAACATAAAACACTTATGAAGATATGTATTAAAAATTATTTTATGTTTATACTGAAACATCTTTGCACTTTAAGACAATACTGCAAATGTGTTGGCCCAAAACCGAACCTTGGAGTACACCAATATAAACTGGATAAGGGTAAAATGTCTGGGCTCACTTCTGGATTCAGTTTCTTTTGAACGGTTTCTTAAAAAGTGTATTGATTTGAAGCCATTTATACCATCGAGTTCTATTAAAAATGTGTGTGAACGTCGCAGTTCGGTAAAGACCTCTGAGGTAACCAACAGCAGAAGGGTTGTGCTGCGCATACGTCTCCAAGGCACTGCATACATTATATAAGGAGAGCGAAGCTGCTTCCATAGCTGGAGGATTGCCAGGAAGAAAAGACGTCAACAATTACCTCAGATCAGCAGTTGGAAGATCAAGTGGAAAAGCCTTCACTGCCAATTTTCCCAGAAGAGGAAGTCCCAGGAAATTCCCTAGAAGGTCAGACCATGTGACCCAGCAACTCCAGCTCAGACGACACAGACTCTGTAAGCTATCACTGATAACGAGGGCTGAAACGATTAATCGGATTAATCCGTGATTGAAATAATTAGTTGATTAATCGTTACTTGGGGTATACAGACTTAAAAAAACACGTAATTTTGCTGAGAGAATAATGTATTCAGAGGAATAATTAAGTAAAAAATTTATAATGATGTAAACATTTTGCATTTAAGATAAAAAAAAACTTGATAGGTTTTACCCAGATCTCAAGAGGCAGATTTAGCTTCTCTTTGTTCAGATTTAGTAAAAATGATCCTATTTAACACATTTTGCTACACAATTAATAATTGTTTAATCAGATTACACTGTATTAATGGTAAAAGCAAAAAGCACTAATGTTAGAACAATTTTACAGTTGCATCCGTTTCCCCAACTAATCACAAATTCACTGAATAAATTATATTATTGAATTTTCGGGAAAAAGTATATCACAAACTGAAGTAAGTTTTTTATTTGAATACTTTGATGTATTTACAATACTGGCTTCAGTGGTTAAATGTCAGTTATTTATGTGATTAATCGTCAGAACAATCGGTTACTAAAATAATTGTTAGTTGCAGCTTAAGGCGGATATTTAAAAAATTTTGCATTTGTGTTTTTACACTGTAGTGTTGAAATAATGAGAATTTTGTATCTTTTTGTTCATATATATACATACATATATATACACACATTATAAACACAAAATATATTTTTACAAGAAATATTTTTATAAAAAATAAGTTTTTATTTTAACAAATTTTACTTCTAACTTTCAATATGTAATAATTTATGTAGTAAGGTGTAATAAACTGAAAATAAAATATATTTATAAAAAGTGTTTTTATAAACTATATGTAGTAGTTTTATAAACTATATGTAAATATTTTTTAGTAAAATATGTTGATATAATCTTATATTTTTCCCTGTTTTTGCAGGTGGGTAGGAACTGAGTTTGTTTTTTCACTTCATTGCGTTTCATTTTAATATTCTTTTGCTCATACTAATTATTTTTGCTCGCCTCTTGCACCATGCCTGGATTATTGTGACGCTGCTTTTCTCTCATTTCTTTGGCATAAAATAATTTTAAAAAGCTGCACTGCTGATGATCCCGTCCACATAGAGAACAATGCGCCTCGTCCGCCATGCTGCCTGTTGGGCGTACTGATCGGCACGTGAGGGATGAAACCTGCATCATGCGTGTCAGCACATCCCTGGCAAAGGCGGGACGACCAACCTGCCCTTTTAATGGAGGGATTAAGCTGATCAACTGCATGTTTTCCTGGATTAACGCCAGAGATTAGAGCCAAGGAGAAGGTCCAGGGGGTGTGGAGGTCTGGTGAACTACAAAAGGCCCTTGCCAAGTGCCACCCTCATCCTAAAGGTCCAGGAGTTGAGTGACTGTGAACAGGGATAAGATCCGCTTCACAGTAGACCAATTGGTTTGTGCAGTTTGAACAGGCAGCTGTTAGAGACATGGGCAACTCGAACGGATGCACCGTGGACGACCTGCAGGCCGTGGAGATGCACCTGTGGTACAAGAAGTTCATGACGGAGTGTCCGTCCGGCCAGCTCACTCTGCACGAGTTCAAGCAGTTCTTCGGGCTGAAGGGGCTGGACCCAGAGGCCAATGCCTACATAGAGCAGATGTTCCGGACGTTCGACATGAACAAGGTGGGTGGAAAATGGAGCAAAACGTTTTTAGCCATTTATTTAACCAGGTTAAATAAATGGCTGAATCTCTCGCTAAGAACATTAGCGAGAGATTCATTTGTTTACTTTTGATTATTTTTGTGTAACAAGTTTGATGATGAGTTTGAGATTTGGATCCCAGTGGGGTTTTACCTGGTCAAATAAAATAAAATAATAAAATGTCTCTTAAATATCGTCATGTTTCTAAAATAATGACTTAAATTGATTATCAATAATTATTTAAGGCAAAAAAAATGACAGAGGTCATTATTTTGGGAAGGTGACATTAATGTAAATTTAACTTTTTCATCCCCAAAAGAAAAAAAAAAATTAGTAGATTAAAGTAGCTTCTGGCAATCTGTGCGTCTTTTTAAATGATTAATGCATAGATTTTAAAAAATATTTTCTTTATTTGTTTTTTTATATTGGGTCTCTAAAAAAATGTAAAAAGCCATAATTAATTTTAGGTGCAATATTTTCTATTTTTTGTTTTTGAAATAATTAGAAACAAAACCTGCATACTATGTTGTGCCTTTTTATTTATTGTTTTAGAAATTAAGATCAGAAATTGCTCAAATTAAAATAAAAGAACAGCTGGTTAATTTCTGAAAGTTAGTAAAACTGGAACATTGCCCTGCTGGGCAAAACATCTAACCAAAAGCTCTGGTTTAAACACATAAAAGGGAAATAAAACCTCATAGTTTGAAAGTTATTTTAGCTATTTTGGCACATGCTGTTCCTCTTATTGTTAATTTGTACATTTTAAATGTGGGCTCACAGTTTATATGGAGAACACCAACATGAGGTCAGGACCGTTGAGGGGGGTTAAATGTAATGGGGGCCCCAAAAATAATTCAGCTTAGGGCCTCATAAAACTTTGGGTCAAGCTCTGTAAACCGGCACCCAAAAAAGAGAACATTTAATTTCTCTTAAATTTTGAATTTTTTCAGTTTTATTGTCAATATGTTATTTTTAAGAAAGGTTAACTGTTGATAAAGCTAAAAATTAAATCTCCTTAGATGCCAAGAAACTAAACTTTTTATCTCATGCTTCAAAATTACAAATTGAAATGACTGTTCATCTTAACATGTTTACTAAATAGTGGTTTATTTGACAAATATTCCATAAACTGCATATTTTAAAGGTTTGTTTTCATTTTACAATAGAGGTTGGTAGCAATTTCAGAATAAATTTAAGTGTTTAACTAAATGTAGCAGCAGCAGAAACCCTTTTAGAGACTATAAATAACCCAAAAGTCAAATAAAACTAAATTATTTAAGAGGCTGTTGGATTCAGTTTATCCGCTTAGTAGTTTATATTTTTTTAAAAAGTAGCTGACACACTTCCTGTTCGGTGGTTTAAAGCATCTCCAGAAAACATGCTAATCCTAATTTATGTCCCCTTAAACGCGGCAGGCCTTAATCAACCTCCCAGCTACAAACTTTTGGCCCAATTTTTCCTCTCAGATCAGTTTAATTAGGAGCATCTGCGTGCGACTGACGGGGTCGTCACAGGATTTCTGTCTCAGCAGCTATATTTACTCCCTCCTTGAGCCAACAAAAGGCCGCTGTAATCTGTGCGCTTGATTGAACAAAGAGATTATCCCCGAGACGATGCTTTGATGCTGAGATTGATGCGACACACAGTCCAATCTGTCTTGGCAAAGGATCAGTGATGCAGAAGTAAGACAGGGTGTTCGTTCTCTCATTAAATCCCAAGTAGTTATGGATTATAATCTGGCACGTTGATAATCTCTGCAGGATGGCTACATAGATTTCATGGAGTATGTGGCGGCTCTGAGTCTGGTGATGCGGGGAAAGATGGAGCACAAGCTTCGCTGGTACTTCAAACTCTACGACGTTGATGGAAACGGCTGCATCGATCGCTACGAACTCCTGAACATCATCAGGGTAGATTAACAACCGCCATCTTCCCGAAACTTCCCCCAACAAGTGCGGCGGCATGTTGATTTTAATCCCTCTCTTCCAGGCAATCCGGGCGATCAATGGAAACGACAATCAGGAAACAACCGCAGAGGAATTCACCAACAAAGTCTTTGATAGGATTGACATCAACGGAGATGGTGAGTGCAGATTGGGCGGATGACGTTCGGTTTCCAAATCCCGCTTTAAATCCAGTCTGAGGTTAAGAAAAAAGTCACGAACTCTGACATATACAGAGAAGGTCAAATTAAGTGGACGTTAGCTTCATCCTGAGATTTCACCATAAAGCCAACTACTACACTATATTGCCAAAAGTGTTTGCTCACCAATCAAAATCACCGGAATCAGGTGTTCTACAGCCACAGGTGTATAAAACGAAGCAGTTAGGCATGCAGACTGTTTCTATATACATTTGTGAAAGAACATGTCGCTCTCAGGAGCTCAGTGAATTAGAACTATGATAGGATGTGCAACAAATCCTGTTTTGAAATTTCCTCACAACTGTCAGCTGTATTATTAGCAAATGGAAGTGCTTGGGAACGTCAGCACCGCAGCCACCAAGTGGTCGGCCACGTAAACTGACGGAGCAGAGTCTGCGGATGCTGAAGCGCATAGAGCGAAGAGGATCACCGACTTTCTGCAGAGTCAATCACTACAGACCTCCAAACTCCATGTGGCCTTCAGAGTAGCTCATGAAACGCTTCGTGGTTTCCATGGTGACCAGCTGCATCCAACCAGAATTGATGTGCAATGCAAAGTGTCGGATGCAGTGGTGTAAATCACGCCGCCACTGGAGTCTAGAGCAGTGGAAGCGGATTCTCTCGGGTGACGTATCGCACTTCTACATCCGGCAATCTGGTGGACGAGTCTGGGTTTGGCGGTTGCCATGACAACGGTACTTGTCTGAGTGCATCGTGCCAAGTGTAAAGTTTGGTGGAGGGAAGATTATGGTGTTGGCGTGTTTTTCAGGAGCTGGGCTTGGCCCCAAGTTCCAGTGAAAGAAACTCTGAGTGCTTCAGCATACCAAGACATTTTGGACACTTCTAGGCTCCCAGCTTTGTGGGAACAGTTTGGATCTGGCTCCTTCCTCTTCCGACATGACTGTGCACCAAAGCACAAAGCAGGTCCATAAAGATATGGATGGAGACTGTGGAGTGGATGAACTGCACAGAGTCCTGACCTCAACCCGATAGAACACCTTTGGGATGAATTAGAGCGGAGATTGAGAGCCAGGCCTTCTCGCCAAACATCAGTACGTGACTTCACAAAGAACGGTCAAAAATCCCCAGAAACACTCCTAAACCTTTCGGACAGCCTTCCTAGAAGAGTTGAAGCTGTTCTTGTGGCATTGGGTGAACCAGGGTCAAATTGAACCCTATGGATTAGGAAAGATGTCGCCTAGGAAGGTGGCAATATAGTGCATCAACAACGTTTTGTTGTTATATGACTTCATCCAGTTTCGGTTCAGCAAAGTAACGCAAATGTTTACCATGTTTTGTTATTGGAGATTTCAGGCAGAATATACGTCCAGGTCTCAACGCTCTGCCCAAGGAGTCTTGGTTGATGACTTGGATGTTAGGATGGAAGCTGTTGAGGATTCCCCTCCCTGTCAAGTTTCAGTTTCACCAATCTACGTTTGTCTGATCAGACAGAAAATGTCTTGAATGGATCAAAGCTTTATTCGTCTCTTGAAGTGAACAGGTTTTCAAGAATCTGTCTCACTTCTGGGTCTTCCTTCATCCGAGATGTTGCTCCAATAAGAATAACATGTTGGATTAACATCTGGCAACAGAAATGATATTCTGAAAAACTTAGAACACCAACGTCTTTAAACTAAAACATTGTAATTAAACCCATTAAAATTCATACTATTCATGACATCATAAATGTTATAACTGAGCAGCTGTAGTTAAGTAAATACAGACACACATTGGCTTTCACTATGTCAAATTCTACATATTTCAGTTATGGAAATATGCAAATACACAAACCAGTTCATGTCAACTACAGTGAAGCCGATAATACAGAAATCCTTGTTTAGAAATGACATTTACTGGGGTTTTAATAATTAATAATAAAGCTTGTATTTACTGTACCTGGGGCAAGAAGAGGCGATGCATCTGGGTCCACTGGTTCTGACTTTACTTTGTGAGACGTTACTTTCATAACGGTTCACTTCCTGTGTGTCGGGCAACCGAAATGCGACGTTTTTCCCCTACTCTTTCAAAGGAATCAATTTTTTCCTTAACTAACATACAGTCACATTTATTAAATTTGAATATCATTGAAGTTGATTTATTTCAGGATTGACACATTATATAAATTAATACAACACAAATGTATGTTTTCAAGCCTTTATTTGTGTTAGTTAATAAAAACACATTTAAGATTAAAATACTCCAGAAAACTAATAAAAACAAACATTTTTTAACATAATTCTGTTAAACAATATTATTTATTTTTTAGCAAGTTCTATATTATAATTAATCTTAAAAAAGTAGAAAACATGTCTAATTTTAAGCATAAAACATTATAGAAAATACAAGATTAATGCTTAAATAATTGTTCTTGAGTTTGGTGCTTTGGATTTTCTTGTAGTTTTTAATATGCTGCTTCCGTGGACAAAAAGAAAGTGCACCCACTTTAATTTGTAAATTGTACATTTGAAAATACTTTCTAAAATAAAATACATAACTTTTACTTTGTCTGGTTTTTAGTAAATAGAAATAATTTTCAAAATAACTGAAGCAAGAAAAGTTTGTTTTGTTCAATTTAACGTCAGAAAATAAAATTATCTAATTTATATTTAGAGTTTATGAAAATATCTGTCATTTTTAATAAATAATGTGTTTTTTTTACACTGCAGGTTCAATTAAATCCCTTTAATGTTATTTTCCTGTTGCCATGACGACTTAACGATCCAATCCCGAATCAAAAAACGAGTATTTAAAGCGTCAACGTTGTGTCTCTGAACAGGTGAGCTGTCTTTGGAGGAGTTTGTGGAAGGCGCTCGCAGTGACGAAGACTTCATGGAGGTGATGATGAAGAGTTTGGACCTTCGTCACATCATGGCGATGATCCACAGCAGGAGGCACAGCGTTTAGCCGCCTCATCCTCATTCACTACGCCGTCTCTTTGGAAAAAAAAAACCTCTTTTATATATGAAAGTGAGATTTTGAGTTTGGTTCGGCGCCACCGTAACTTGAGGCCGAACCTAGGAAAACAGACATTTTATGAGTTTAATCTCCAAATGAGCGACATTTAAGCACTTTAAAAACGGGCCGATTCACTCCGGTTGTTAAGGACCATCTGCATGAACGTCGATCCTGAGCTGAGCTCCACGGATCTGCTTTTATTTTCTATATCGATGTCCCTCATAAGGCTGAATTAGTCGGGTCTACAGGAGGAAACTACGACTGTTTAACGTGAATTTCATTAGCTGGAAAACAGGAACCTTAAGAGATTTAGTGAAGAATAGACATTTTATATTTTTTCTGTGTTTAAAAGCCAAATTTAGTAGCAGGTTTTGTTGTTTTGAAGTGTCTTTGGGTGTTTTATTGGCCTACGTGTTTGGCTTAATAATATAGAAAATCCCGGTTCTGTTGTCAGGTGTACTCATCTGGTGCCTTCACTGCACAGTGTGTTTAATTTCAGCTTTTCTCTATTTATACACTAAAAAAATCCCAATAAAAACCTGATAAGAAGTACATGCCTGTCTTAACTAAATGAGATGTGTACAATTATGAATTCAGTTTTAATTTTTATCGTTTAAAGCAAGAAAATGAGTAAATGTTTAGTTATTTTGATGCATCAGGTGAAACGTTTCAGCATTTTTCTGTCATATTAACAAATATCTGACCAAGAAGCATTGGAGACATTTACCTGAAGGAAAAGTGTCTATAAATAAATACACTGCACTTTTTTAAACTTGTTTTTTATCTGACAATTTGCACAACATGTTTAAAACATGCTAAGCAGAACATGCATGTTACACAAATGAGAGAAAATTAAAGTTGAAAATGGAACAAATTCAAACAAAACTCAAATAAATAAGTTTGTTGTCAATGACAAAATGAGAACGAGATGAAAATATCAGCTTTTGAGATTTTGCATTAAATTATCAGACTGGATGTTTATTTTCCTCATCTTATATTAACAGGAAATGCAGAAGAAAAAAATGAAAAGTCAAACTGCAGAGGTGGTGTGAACAAAAAGCCACACGTCACTTTTAGTTCAAAAGGATTTGAGTAAAATGTGCATCAATGAATCCAAGGTTGAGTCAGGACAAAATAAAAATAAAACAGGTGAAACTGCAAAGCAAAGAGGTGCGTTTCTGCCTGGGAGGAAGGGCAAAGGTCATCCAGGATGTTGTCAGAACTACTTTATGTCAGAAAAAGCGAAGGCATCTTCATTTGCATTTTTGAAACTAAACGTTTCTGAGCTTTTCATGTCATGAATAAATAAATACTGAATATTTTTCCTCAGATAGAAAAGGCAAAACTTAAAGAGAAAGTGAGTTAAAACTATTGCAGCATTACGTTTATTTCACGCAATGATGTTTAACATTGAGGCCACCGATTAGCCACAAGGTGGCAGCAAAACGTTCAGAGCTTTTCCAGCAGAGTCAGCCATACACTCGTCTGCAGAAATAAATCTGTCTTTATCTTACTGTCGCTGCGCGTCGTCTCTCCTTCACGCGCCGCAGCCTCACAGGAAGTCATACAGATATTTCACAATATCAAAGTTCACCGTCCTGGAAAAAAAACCAGAGCGAATGTCAAACTCTGTAAAGGTCAGTTCCTATGGATAACTCAAAGCTGCGGGTGTGTGACAGCAGAGGAGCACACAACACACACACCTGGAGATGGCAGAGATGAAGTCCAGGGAAACGGCGCATTTGTACTTTGGAGAATCGAGCTGGTCGTCATGGCTGACCAGAGTCAGCAGCTGCAGCGTCACCAGAGACGAGATCTGAACAGAAACGTTCATTTTTATCGGCGCTCCAGTTTGATACAGAGCCACAAGTTTCAATACAAACAGTTTAATCTAAAGAATCACTAAACACACAATTCCTGCATTTTATTCAAGGTCCAAATCCCAGTTTGGAGTCAAAAGAGTTAAAAATTAAAATAGCAAAGTCACAGAAATACAGAAAACTGGAAAAACTGGAAGGAGAGATGGATGACTAAAACATGTCTGGTTCATTGACAGATTAAATAAAACGACTGATTCTAATTTCAAACAGAACGAGGTAGGGCTGAATAATAATATTGATATCATGATATACATCTATATTTTCTTTCCTAGAAAAAAATAAATATTCATCCTCAAGTATCATAACATCCAACTGTCACCTTGTTAACTCACGCTTGCTTCACCAGGTCATCAGGTTTAGAGTGATTCCTTCAGATGTTCAGGTTAAAAAGGTATCAAACTATTCAGAGCAGGAACTTGGTTCACTTTACTAATGCATGTCAGCTACAGTTTGTACTGTTTCAATTAAAAGAAACATGTTTTCTCACCACTTCTTTGATT